>ATSW01012093.1:0-15737 GCA_000444245.1 Botryllus schlosseri | reverse complement strand
GCGAGATCGATAGGTCAGTCGTGGTCCGGTAATCTTGAGGATGGACTGTACCAACAGACGAAATCCCAATAGTGTTTTGGCTTCGGAATTACAATGAAATGTCGGTCTTGGCCGTCCAAGTCGAGTCAATCCACAGAATGACTCGAGTCATCAGAAAATCGTGACTCGAGTCGAGTCATGACTCGAGTCATTATAACCCTGACATGGAACACTATAAACAGCCTTCAAAGTAAATGCGTTTCCGGATCAATTTATAAAGCCCGTGGTTCTAGTACACATTCAAATGTATATTTCAAAATTCCAAGCAACTTTTCGCGGTCCGGATTTGGCGGGGGTCCGTGAAATGCCTATTAGATGTACCCGAAAACGCCTAGGTGTGCCCTACGCTAATCTGCAAGCCTTCGGGGAACCGACAATTTTCAGTGAGTCACAAAAACAAAAATCTACCACATTACACAATAGCTACACATTTAATGCATTCATTACCGGTGTAGCAGACCGCTGGTCCTTTTAATTCATGTCCCTATGTTGACGCCAGGTATCTGTTATGAAGGAAATATACTGTGCTTGTACTAGGATTTGACCATATCATGACAAGTGACAACTATTAGAACTCTACTATCTCTTCTAGTGTTGCGCAAGCTTAGTAACCATTGTTACGCCAAACAAAAGTTCTACCTTTTTCGTATCGCTAGGAGTTTACAAACCCGTTTCTCATTAAGCTTCACAATTACATGAATTGTTACGCATTTTCGGGTATAAAAACCCACGTTTCATCATTTATCGCTCCTTGAGATATGAGATTCATCTCAGCGCCTGACGTACTTTTCTCTGCTATACATCCGACTGAGTGGACTCGTGTGAGGTAAGGAATCACTGCCTAAGACAGCAAGCTACCAGCAAGTCGTTCAGCTACCTACTGCCCCAGCACGGCACACCCTTACACCGGTCAAGAACCACTGATCTAGTAAGTTGCTGGTTTTGGAAACTGAGTAGTTCTAGTTGCTAGTTTTAAAAAGTGAGAAGACCTAGTTCTGGAATCATAAAATTGAGTAGTTCTAGTTGCGCTTTTTGAAAATCCAGTAGTTTGTACGTTCGCCGGGCGTTTCCGATTTGCTGATCCGTTCCCTGACGCTATTTCACGATGGAACACGAATAAATCCGGTCATGTCGGTACGAAATCCATCTTGTTCAATTACAAATATGGTGTCCAATATTCACAGTACGAATTTATTCAAGTCATTGTCGGTGCTTGTATAGCACAAATTGGATCCATGTATACGCGATACACAGATTCATTCACTGTGCGGAAGCTTCGCTACCCCAAAGATGCTTGTTGGATGAACTATGTTCAGTTGTAATTACGGCCGATAATATCAAGTCACAGATTCAAAGAAATTTCGGCAATTTTCTTGACGTCCCAACATGGTAGCAGGGAACTATAATCTGCGACTTCTAGATCGGGAATATTTATATTGTATATTCCTTACAGGCGACCAGGTGCAGCCGTTCTGGTTGATTTCACGTCTTAATATATAAATATATATTGAAGTCATCGTTGAAGGCGCAATTATTATCGGTTTTATCAGCGTCGGCTACAAAAACACGATATCGTAAACGCCACGATGTCGTAAACGCAGTGCAGGGCATGTCAAAGAGGTAATATTGTCTGTTGATGAAAATAACCACAACGAAAATGAAACACAGCAAATAATGAATAATATTGATGACGACATCAATTCTTAGCGCGGCTGAGAAATTCAAAATGCTTTGTGCAATAGAATATGTCACGATTTGAAAATTCGACTCTCAAGTCATTTCATATTTCCCATGTGCTGAGTCCGAGTAAACTCATTTCCTGGCAGTGACTCGAGCCCAGTCAAATCATTAGGTAAATGTGGCTCGAGATCGACTGACTCGTTTCGACATCCCAATACTGACAGGCGGCGACTCGCAGCTAGGCTGGGCACAATAATTCGAGTACTCGAATCTGAATCGAGCATCAATTCAAATGATTCGAGTCGAGTAGTGAGGGATATCCTTTCCAATACTGGAATGATATGCTCCTTGCCTCTAAGAGTTAATTTATAAACGAGAATTATAGTTTTGAAACTTTCTCCACTGTGGAAGCCTTAAAATCTCGATTGGTCATGTCGTCGCATACGAAGCATGCAGTGCGAAGCTACGCGCGTTAGTGGAAATGGCATTTATGTGAAGTCGAGATCATTCCACAGCATTGTCACAAAGTGCGATGAAATAGACGTGATCGAAATAATATCTAATACCTTAAGTGTGATGTAGAAGTGGAATTCTATTTTTTTGGTCACGTGCAAGGTGCATACTTGAATTTTCCACATCTTTCATTCTGTTATGACGTCATACTCACAGATGCCGAATACTCGATTAAAAATCTTATCACTTGCACACTTGGGTTCTCGATTTTATCCGGCCCAGCCCTACTCACAGCGCATGAAGAAGTTTACATTCCAAACACAAAAAGGGATTGAATGGTCCAATATCACATGAAGTGGGTAGGAAATTGTTCTGCTAAATTCACTATTATTCTGATGGCTTCACGCATACAAAATTCCGGACCTGCAAAAAAAGATTGGCAAGGATAAAGAAAAACAACGGCAAGTAAACAAAATTATGGCAAGAAACTACACTGCTTCACTTGGTAACAGAGTTGGACGATTTCCAAATTTGATTAAAATTAGAATTAATTAATCTAATGAAACTTGAAATTTGAATAAATAAAAAAAATCAAGTCAAATTCCTATCAAATAATAATTGATTCTCATAAGCTCGAGAATGTCAAATGCCTGTACAGCAAGCTAGGCTTGATTTGCACGACACACCTGTAGGTAGCATTTTTAGGAACACCAGAAATTGGAATGGAAGTAAAATGAGATCCTGGAAACATTTCAAAAATTTAATTAGAATTAGATTACAGGGATTTCGCTCTAATAAGTCTAATGAGACAACTAAAATTATCTAGTTCTCGAAGTCTGCTTAGCAAAATACAAGTAGCCTACCTTCTTCATCATTTCTCGTTTCATGACAGGATTGTCGACAAAATCCTCGTCACAATCGAAAGTGAGAATCGGAATTTCGGAAAGCGAATCGTGCGTTCTGTATTGAAAGAATTTAGATGAGAAATTCGCAAAGGCAATAAATTACAAACAGAGTCTGCAAACATGTCCACACTTGAGTCACAGTAATAGCAGTTTTCACAGAACAAGTATTAGACAGCGTGTGAGATTACCGGGCCTTGATCTGACATATCGACCTCGCCTACAGACACATGTCACTGCATTTCCATCACCGCCATCTTAGACAAAATAATAATTACAGATTTGAGCTCAGCAACCCAAAATCAAGACCGGGAATTTCGTGAAAATATCATAAAAATGATCTCAACTCACTCGATGCTCTGTGTGTTGAACAGAGCTTCGTGTTTTTCGTGCAAATTTGTTAAATATTCCACACTGACATCTTTCTCTTCCTTTCTGCCCCTGTTAAGCATCCGCGAGTAACACACCTTCAATCAAAATAGAAACAATTTACTCTCGGAAAATCGAGTACCCGAGTCAGTATCACTCATTATGACGCCATCACAGTATGAATGACGTGGGAAGTTCAAATATGTCCTTTTTATGCGACCTCAAAGAATAAAATGCCAGTTCTACATCACACTAAAGTTAATTTCGTATTTTTCGACCTAACCAATTTCATTGCACTACGTGACAATGCTGTTTGTTAATCACGGCTTCACAGCTGTATTATTTCTATGCTGGGATATGACCAATCGAGGTTTGAAGGCTTCCACAGTGGAAAAGAATATCGAAACTATCCTTCTTGTTGATGGCAACGACCATATCATTTCAGTACCGGTACTCAAGAAAGCATCTCTTATTACTCAATTCATATCATTAGAATGAACACTCGATTCAGATTTGAGTGCTTCAAGCATTCTGCCCACTCTATATACAACGCATTTCAGACATATCAGCTGTACAATTCTGAATGCGAAAAGAACCGGCGGNNCCTTGAATANAATCTANANCAGTGCTTTTCAACCTGTGTGACGGTTCGCACTNGTGCGAATGANAAAAATTGGAGTGCGAATGACGAAGGTAGTGCGAACAGTGCGAATGAAAATCCGGATCAAGTGCGAATGAAAATCGTCAATAATTNTTAATTTCTCTGACGTGGAATAATTCAAATANACCTAATACGATATTTTAAGGTCAGTTTAACTTTGGTAGTAGCGACGCAATTGTAAAAACTTGTATGCACGACTAATCGTAGCTCTCACAAGCCGTAATGAATTAATATTTTCGCACTATAATTATTACGTAACCAGAAGCCTGGTTTGGAAGACGGCGTTTAGTGGCACGCATACAGTATATCAGCCCGTCTGTGTCTGCGACAGGCTGAAAAAATACTGTCAAATAGACTTTCTGCGTTCTTTCGCTAAACAAATATCATATTTTCGTAATAACTGTTCGATTAGCCCGAGGCACGAGAATAGTAGTAAATACCACCATTACAGTCACACATTTGCAAATTACAGTGACGCAAATTTTTACCCCTTCAAGGGTTAATAAATTATATGGACCACAAAGGGTCTAATTTTGGGTGGACACGGTGCTAGAGCCATCAGATAATATTTGTGTAATATTTGTTCAATTTATTGCAAATTCATTAAGGTCACTGTGTTCGGTACTGTATAGCCAACAAGCGAGACACGCAAAAAATATGGCTTTAGCATGAGAATTCATGATAAGATTTGTCCGACTGTTTTTTTGGAAAACATGGTCGAAGGCCGTTGGGATGAACTAGTGTAGGGGTGTGCTACGAGCGAGTTCAGGCATATGAGACTCGTTCATTTCGAGGCCAACCCCTTTTGCGTCAGGGCATATGAAGACGTAAAGCGACAAAACCTTGGTCTAAAAGTGACCTATGCTGGATGGCCAAACCTTTCGCTATGGATATGCTCCGTTGTCGGCACGGAATAGGACCGTTCTTGCAATATTGAGTAGATAGTAGTACAACAGTGACACGCAGAAAATTTAATTTTCCCTGATTTGAAATCGCGTGCGTCAGACATATGTAGAATTGTGGTGTGCGCGTTCTGTTTGTCATACATGTCCGTAAAATCGTAGCATACAAGTGTAATATTAATAATGAATTCCCTTACGTGGGTGAGGCTCAGGTCGCGAGATACCACAAAAACTCGAATTTTCGTGGTGTTCAAAAAGATGTTTTACCGTTAAAAAACTGTTATGAATTCTCAAGTTAGATTGAGCTAAAGAGCAGAATATACAGTAACGTGAGTATATTTGCTGTTATCATACTCGTGACACAGAAGTTGGAGCAACGTATCATAAGGTATCGAGCTCTAATGTGCCTACTCTCCTTGATCGTTTTGCACCTTATGTTCCAAGACATAGGGCAAAAGCCGCAACACAAACACGTGGGGTTTTCACCCTTTCGACAAACTGCAGCAACCGGGACCTTTGTGTCAAAAACGATTTCTGCCAGCAAGCATTTTTCACTAGCGAAAAATACGCTGTATTTTGGATATGAGTGCAAAACAGATTTTAAGACCTGGCCTAGTAGACGTTCTTGTACAAAATCCAACAACTCGTTTGGCCGAGAAGGGTTTTAGTGGAATAGTTGAAGTCAAAACGAGCGAAAAAGTTGCCCTTTTAATGATACACTTTATAGCTTAATCTACATAGTAGCCAATTTGTTGCACATTTGAACGGAATATTGTTCAGTATCTCCATCTTCTTTTTGTATAACAATTTTCGATTAGCTTGTGCGAATGAAATTTATTTTACAAAAAATGTGCGAACGGAGCTCAAAAAGGTTGAAAAGCACTGATCTAGAAGATTGCATTGACGAGATTCGGAAAAAAAAACTGTAATTCAAAACAATGCTTACGAGTACAATTTATCAATCTAATTCGAGGAGCCCTTTCGAAAATAAATCCTGAAGACTCTCCACGGGAAATGCCTACCAAATACCAATGTATATTATGTATTTGTAATGTTAATAATTGCAATGTAGCCTAGTGACAAGTCAATCTTACTTTTACACTTCTTACTCTAGTCAAGTCAAGTAATTTTTTTCATTCACCAACGAGTCAACTCGAGGTCAGGGTGCAAAGGGTAGAGCCCAAGCGTTCACTACTCCGTTCCAATTTGAAATCATATTCAATCATTTTTTGCAACTCTTGACTGAATTATATCGACTGCCTGTTAACTCGAGTCTCTACTCTATGATATACTCATTTTTCTCGACACATTTAATGAGAAAGTAAGAAAAAGGGATGGTACGAACCCCTGAAAGGTTCTGGTTTGTGTAACCGCGAACGTGAACCTATGCTGTCACGTGACGTCATATTACTAATTCCAACACTACATTTCGGTATATAAAACCTAGCGGCGGCTCCGGCCACATTATGCAACAATGCTGAAGTACAAGCTGACTTCTGAAACGCCACCCAACTGGAACGATCAAATGCTATAATAATTTCAGTAAACCGTTTTGCCAACCATCGTCATGAGGACTCGGCTAAACCAGACAGAGGTATTCTAAAAAGTGAAACACCTCTAACTGCCGGATTTGGTGCTTGTGATATGACAAGGATATCAAATCAAGATAGATCCCGTACGCCTGGTAGATTTTTTACATTAGGTATCAATGCATTTTTCATATCAATTTCGCTGATGTAATCAACTGTTTGGTCGACTAAGAACAATTCACTGACTTCCTACATGTAGTGTGTTTCGTTCTTGCTATTGTGTGATTGCCGGTAAATCTCACGGCAATCTCAAATCTCACTAAAGACTCACAGACGGAAATCTGAATATTCCGAGCAAACAATTTTTGGATTAGGCCATAAGGTGCATGCTTGTGCTTAGTGCTAAATTTCTTTTCCCGCTGCCAGCACCATGAGGAGAGCGGTCTGAAGTTGAAACGCAAATAATTTAAACCAGTGGTTCTCAACCACCGGTCCGCGGACTGGTGACTGGACGACATTCCTACCGGTCCGCCAGGTATATTACAATTTTAAACCTTAACCTCAAGATGCAATGTTGTAGGCGACAAGTACAGAACAGGTACGAGCTTACTCATCGCTTTAACAGCGCAGTTTGCGCGATCATTCGTCTTCGATTCATTCATTTCGTACAGGACCGTAACTGGGCCACCCCAAACCGCCCTATTTGAGAGGGGCTGAGCTTGAAAAGGGCCCAAAACTATTTAGCAAATGAACATAAATCATAGCCTATTTAAAAAAAAAACTTTTTCCAACATTTTCAATTTGTTTTCGCGCTTTGCGCGATTTAGTGTCATTGAATGTCTTGCTTATTAGCTTCTCCGAGAAATACACATGATCTATTGAAAGAGACATTTCGGCGTCAGCCAATACCACACCACGACGTACCAACACATAATGAAGGTTAAGCTATAATGGGACTCCGAAAAATGTGCCAAAAATTCAGCCGCGAGAAAACCGATTGAGTCATGAATGATCGAAAATTTCTGCTATTGTTACGATTAAGCTACATAAACTCTCTGCTTACACTGAGTAGAATGAATGTACTCACAAATACAGGGGAAAACAGCCACCTAACTGTTGGGCCTGGGGACGAAGCCCCCGGAAGTTTGACTGATCACCCTGGGGGGCCAAGAACAACGTTTTTTTGGGGTGGTCCGGCGAAGTGATTTTTCGGCCCGGATTTGCGCATGGCCGGTATAGTTGCTGTAAGGTGTTTTCTTGTGGCACGCATTGTATTCGTAGTTGCCAGAGTAGACGGCGTCTGGTGGCAGCGGGCAATGAGCAAGGGAGCACGACAATGTGCTCGGTTCGACTCCGAAACGCTTCTTTTCTCGATATTGTCGAAGAGAATAATATTTTTCGAGTTGGCGTGGTCGGTAAAATCCACGGCCTTCGACACGAAATACTGTAAACGACTCTCGGCGGTAGCACGTTTATCTGGACAATGCAATTTTACCGCGACTCACTACCATAAAATCACATGGATGCCCTCGTCATGAAGATAATTAATTACGATAAAAGCCCTCTAAATGTCATTCTCTAGCACCATATCATTGCAAAAAACGGTTGCATACATTACGTTGTCGCTTCATTTCAATTTTGAAAGTCCACCGGTCCGCCAGCCATTTTTTGAAATTTTACCGGTCCGCGAGGGGAAAAAGGTTGAGAACCACTGATTTAAACCAAAGACGCTATATGGACGTGAAAAATTGTATTACATGTAAAAGGTTCACAGTGCAGAACCTCCAAATTTCTGAGGTTTACACACTGAACACGAACCTCACGTTCACAGCATCCCTAGTCAGACCTTAGCCGAAAAAACTGCAAAGTGGAATTAGTCTAAAAACACAAACACTCTAGAATAGTACGAGTGCACGAGATCTACTTGATTTTTTGGAAAATGTGGAAGTACTTCTTCACTGACCACTTCTGGATCGAGTCTTACACTTACTTGTGGGTCAGCGCGAAGATATATGATGCCGTCAAGTTTCAGGTCTCCGAGAGACTGTAACAAATAGGAAGTCCAATCTTGATACAGATTCCATTCGATATCCGACATTAACCCGCTTTCGTAACAGTTTGATGCAAATATATATCTGTCAAAATATAAAATAATATTCTTGTCGTGAGAACATTGGAATTTGACACACCCACACTTATACAAACTACGATTCTAGTAAGTTAATGTCAACTAAGTACTGGTTTTATGAGTATTTCTAGTTCTAGAAAAGCGAGAGGTTCTAGTTCTGATTGCGCATTTTAATAATCCAGTAGCTTGCACGAGTCTGTAAACATGAACTTTCATTCTATCTGTGAAGAGATAAAAAAAAACTATCATGCTTCTGCTGTGTCAAGTCTCCAGAATTTGTTGTTTCTTATTGCAACAGGTTGAATCGTTTGTGATATTCTCACTGTTTTCCCTATCAGTTCACAGTAGATATTATACACTGTTGAACTAAAGTGATTAATTTACAAAGCAGGCTCAGACATTTACGAGCTACTTGATTGTCAAAATGTGCAATTAGAACTAGAACTACCTAACCAGTTAGTTGCGTATTTTCAAAGGTAGTTGATTTTGGTTGGGAGTTTTCAGGGTTGTAATGACGTAAGTCATGACTCGTCCGGAGTTGCGATATTTTTTTGTGACTCGACTTGATCATTTTTTCAATTGCATAAAATGACAAGACTCGAGTCAATTTTTATATTCACTCGACTTGTACTCCGGTCATTGCGCATGACTCGAACCAAGTCATATGACTCGAGACTAGAAAGCCCAAAGACACACATTTCATGGTAACTTCGAAGAATAGTGAAGTTACCACATTATTGGTATTACGTCTATCAGTCCTGGTACTTGAAAATAGGACCAGAAACTGATACATATAAATAAAATTGGGATATTATGAATGCCGGCCATTCTATATCACTCGCAGAGTTGGAAAAAGAGGGTTAAACCGGATTGAACTGAAAACTGGACAGTGACTTGGACTCGGACACGAGTCAAACTATAAAAGAAAGATTGACTTGTGACTCGTAACCTTGTGACTTGGTTACAACCTTGCGAGTTTTGAAAAGTGAGTAGCTCTACTTTTACTTGCGCATTTTGAAAAGTGACTAGCTCTAATTCTATTTGCCAGTTTTGGAAAGTGAGTAGCGCTACTTTTAGTTGCGCATTTTGAAAAGTGATAAGTTCTAATTCTATTTGGGAGTTTTGAAAAATGAGTAGTTGTAGTTCTAGTTGGCTATTTTGAAAAACTAGTGGTCTGCACCAGAGTTGGATCAATTGTAATTTGTAATTGAGCTGAATGTAATCAATTACATTTTTTCATGTAATTGTAATTGAAGCATTTCTATTTTGTGTAATTGTAATTGTAATTTGATCAAAATTTTGCTCAATTACAATCACAATTACATTTTCATGGAAACCTGACAATCACAACATAAAATAATCATTTAATCAATCAATCATTTATTCGTCGCACCAGTGAAAATCCGGTACGAACCAGGATGACGACGAGAGGCCTCAAGGCCTTATAGTACTGTAGAATTTGGTCTAAAAATGGGTCAACCTAGAAAAAATTCTTATAAAGACGTATGATATACCGTTGGAAAGGTAATTTTATCAGCTTTTCAATGATAGGTTTTGTCACTTTTTTCACTTTGGGGAAAAAAGTTATGACCAAAAACGTGCGAAGGGGTAGAAATTGAAATTAGGGAAAAAATTGACATAAACATATGAACAAAAGGCTAGGAACTAATGAATTATCAACAGAAGAGCAGGATATAGATGCAGAAACTATAAATGAAAATGAGAGTAGAATGATATATCTGTTTCAGGGAGAAAGAGTGAGCAAGACGGGGAGGGGGGCCAGTTGAGTTGTAGTTGTTCATCATAACTTCATTTTTACCTACTATGTTCAGCTTTGTATACCTTGTGTGGAAACCTGAGGTTTCCAGAATATTCTGTATTTGCCGTCTAGAAATTATGTTGAGCGTGGTACGGCTGAAGACCGCGTTTGGACTTAGTAGAGTAAGGGAGTTGGATGAGGGCGTAGCTGAAAATGGATGCGAGTGACTATGGTCCTGTAGAATTTGGTCTAAAAATGGCTCAACCTAGAAAAAATTATTATAAAGACGTATTATATACTGTTGGAAAGATAATTTTACCAGCTTTTCAATGATAGGTTTTGTCACTTTTTTTACTTTGGGAAAAAAAAGTTATGACCAAAAACGTGCCAAGGGGTAAAAATTGAAATTAGGAAAAAAATTAATATAAAAATATGAACAAAGTGCAAGAAAGTAATGAATTATCAACAGAAAAGCATGATATAAAGCAGGACATATATGCAAAAGGAATATATGAAAATAAAATAGAATTATATATCTGTTTCAGGGAGTAAGAGTGAGCAAGACAGGGGNNGGGGGGGNGNNNGNAAAGCAAAGTAGNCGCTGTNGTTGTCCGTTATANCTTCATTATGTTATTGTTTACTTACTATNGTCTGTTTCATTTACCTTGCTTGTTTTTTTAGATAGTGCTTAGTCAAAAAAGAAACCAGCAGTTTGTGTTAAGTGTAGAAAAGGCTATCGTNCTGNAGATTCACTNTGTCATTCGGGANCTCATTTCTGCGAGAGTGATAGTNCCACACACCNTTTAGACTAGGGTTGCATTTAAAACNAAAATCAATTAAAAATAAACATACTTAAAACAAGGCCCTAATTTAAAACATGTTTTTCATTGGTTTTTTGTTTTTAAGCCATGACGTCATGAATATTGAATTGTGACGTCATAATGGATATAAATTGACCATTGAAAATATAGGGTAAATATAGCCCCTTTGACAAAATATCTGTACTACAACTGTTGAACCGACTATTTTTTAGGGTTCCAACCATCCCATAACGATATACGTCGGCTAAATTTGGTGGTAATTGTCCGTGTGCTCATACAACATGTTTTTGGAAAGTATTTACACAANTCACAATTATGGCATAATTTTATAACTTGAAAAAAAATACAATTTTGTTTTTTAATAAGGCTTTCGTTNAAAATATGTTTGAAAAAAGTGTTTCAAAACACCGTTTGTTTTAAATGAAACCCTACTTTNNACACTATAATTGGTNATGCTTTGAAACTGANTTGTGAAACGCTGATCACAACTTTTCAGAAAAATTAAGAAAATGGCCATAAGACCTACAGTACATCCACACANCATGCCGTAATTTATTGAGAAACCATGCGNGATCNAAGAAACGTTNGTGGAGGCTTTATCGAAAATTCGTATTTCTTCNCTGGCAAATAATTTNTCTCTGAGAAATGTTATTTGACCTGTNGGGTTCAGATTGCCACGATAGAATAATTAGACACGAGNCATNTAGGCAGCTATGGANAATTAGATAGGCTTATATTTATTTCGAAGTTCCCGGTCGACATAAGGGCAATCCTTTTCGGCTAAGGTTTTATCGCAGGCGATCTATTGGCACACTTTTCAGAGTACCATATTGGCAAATACTTCGTATGTTTTCGAGCATCGCGGCGTGGTAATGGTCGACGCCAAAATGCCTATTTTTATTTTCTATAGATCATGCTTTTTTCGTGGGGGAAGGGTACTCAATAATCAAAAATTTGGCAACATGAAATCGCGACCAGCGTGAAAAAATTTGAAAAGAGTTGCATAAATTGTCGATAAGTGATGTATAAATAATTTATGTTCATTCACCGACATAATTTCGGGACCCCCAATTGGACGATTTGCGGTGCGGGCAGTTACGGTCCTGGTAAGAGGTCAAAGTCTGGTCGCTGTTTTCCTGTTGAGATTTAACTATTGGAAATATTTTGCGCTTCAATCGCATATATATATATATTAATTGCATGTGGTATATTCGGGGTCAAATCAAGGTTGTTATAACAGCCATCGGGGAAGGGTTCATACCATGTGCTTCGAACCAGATGTACGCAATCCGAATTCCCATTTGTGATTGGCAATACGGGAAATTAATTGCATTGGGTTTTGTTTCAGTGCTTTGTGTGTCTAGTAAATCAACTGGGAATGTCATGGAGATATCTGCCCACATTATTAATCTTAACACGAATGTATTCCAAACAAAGCTCCGCTCCGCGACGATGTTGGCTTCAAATGATTTCATGAGTGTAGTAGACTTAACAGTCCCTAAAGCGCGGTAACTGAAAATATTTTCGAATATTCTACCAATGGGTATTGTGTCATTTGTGTCATAAACATTTTGCGTTGCCCGAGAAGATACATGTTGCGATTTCGTATGTAGCCACCTCCGACTAACTGTCGAAAGTATACGACCACCCTCCCCCCGACCAAAGATATTTCTGCCACTTGAAGTAGTTTTCACGTGTCTTAAAAATTACTACTTATACTGTTAATTGAGTAGAAAATATAGGGAGTTACTTGTGCTACTTGAGTAGCAACGCCAATCACTACAAACTATAGTTCAGTGGTTCTCAACCAGGGGTCCGCGGACCCCTGACCCCTGGAGGTCCGTNAAGCATTTCCAGGGGGTTCACGAAGCGAAGCGAATTTACAAAATGGTTGATAACCTAATTTATANTTTTCAAATTAGGAAAATCACGAGGCAGTTTTTGCTTCATTACAGTAGAACTCACATCAACAGGATGGCTGTCTGAGATTGAATATCCTGCTGTGTGGACTCATTTTAGTTGCTAAATTGCCAATAGCCCACTGATACAAATATTCGACTGTNTAGAGGTGTTTTGCTGGGCATTGNGTAAAAAATAAATGGTTTNATACGTAAAGTCAATCACGGAGACTTTGAAATGTTCGCAAAAATCCGTTTTCTCCTGTGATATAGGCCTACATAACCATTTCACTAATAACTTCAAGATGAGCTGCTAGATATAAATTAACAGGCTTGACGTTATATGTTCAATAAAAAAAATTGTTTGTCAATTTTGGTGTCATCATTGTTGCGATCATACCCAAATGTGTCGTCGGAAGCGTTATGCCTTATTATTACATTCGCCACCGTCTTTCTTTGTCTAAATGGATTTTCAGCACTCGTTGATATGAAATCGAAAGTGCAGATTTTAAAGACACGGCCACGTATTTCAAAAAATGAATGCAGTTGAATAATTAGCTTTGAAATAATAAAAGTCAACCCAATTTCTACATAAATAGAATGCTGTTATTTTCAAGAAAAGTAATTTTGTTGCTGTTTATCACTACATACAGTTATCAGTTNNNAGCTCAATTTGAACTAAAACTTGGGGGGCGGGGGGGGGTCCAAAAGGGGTCCGCGAATACAAAAAGGTTGAGAACCACTGCTCAAGTTCGTAGTAAAAATATTACGGCAAATCAGAAACCGCNGAAAATGTAAAGCTTTTTAGAACTGGNGTTTAATATTGCAAAANACAAACAAAAAGCCTCGATACCATTTAAAAACANNTCTGCCTCTNTTCAAGTATGGTATTTGGTATTTGTTNACCAGTGTAAATGTATGGGTCGAAAAGAGCTTNTGATTGGANGATGATAGAGAATCACTGTATTCAAGTTCACCGAAANACTCACTCATTNTGTATTACAACAACCCAGGTTTNATNATAATAGATGATTTCAATNNCAATATTTNATCTGTTGCTATTGTATGCTNACCGTGATNTCACTAACNAAAGCTGAAATTTGATTAATTTATGAAAATGAGAAAAATTAATACGGAAAAAATCTGACGTGACNGAGAAATTATTAGNNCAGAATCGGANTCAGNAACCATAAATTAGCCTAAATCAATCATTAAAATTTTTGACNCTATTTTTTNNTCAAAATTCGTAAANCAGTGTTATCTCCGTCTCGGTCAANTTTTNNCCCCTTAACTTATGATAAATACCTCTTAATAAAGNTATGTTTCATTTTTTTGCTGTTCGATTTGTNAGTTTGCTTTACTGAGAGTGATATTCCAANTTATGGTGTTGTATTCTGTTACGAAGGTGTCGTGTTTTAGTGTATAATTGTATTTTAATGTCAGGCAAAATAGTGCTTTACCCCCTGGCACGTTTTTGGTCATAAATTTTTTTCCTTAAGGTAAAAGAAATGACAAAACCCATCATTAAAAAGCTGATAAAATTATCTTTCCAACGGTATATAATACGTCTTTATAAGAATTTTTTCTAGGTTGAGCGCAAATTCTACAGGACTATTAGTAAACAGTCACCACATGTAATAATTAGCCTATTTACATCGGTGTTCTATGCGTGCTGCGTTATAACTAGATAATTCAGTCACGCTAAACTGTTTCCCATACTTCAGTAGCAACAGAAAACTTTGTGAATTACAATATAGGCTAAACCAGTGGTTCTCAAACTGGGGGCGTGCCCCATTGGGCGGCGTGAAAGCATCTGAACGGGGCGCGATGCTCCAGTGAACTGAAATCTTTTCAGCGGTTGGCCTGATTCACCTCCGTTTTATGGTTATTGCTCGGTGTATAATCTGAATTTCGTATTGGAGAATTCTCTCATCAACAGTCATAACCTTCCATACCATCAAACTATATGTAAGGATTGCTAACTTTCTGACTTCATTGTGCGCTATGACGATAAGGGGGGCACGAAATATTCACTGTCATAAAGGGGGCGTGTCTAAAAAAGTTAGAGAACCAGTGGGATAAACTAAATCTTAATATTTTAAAAATGGATGAACAGCAAATAAACTCTTCTGAAACCTGTGCTGAACCATTTCCTACACCACGGTCAAAGTTTTTTCAATCTCTGACCAGTACCGAAGCTTGTTGCAACAATAGCAAAAAAAATTCAAGTTTCCAACCAAGGCTTCATCAAACTTGATCGCGCATTTGTGGAGATGTTATTCCAATCTTACCTCCAATCTTGGCCGAATTTAATGGGGCCAGAAACTTTTCGCACCCTAATGTTCATCAAATGCAATCTAACAGTTTCCGAGAAAGTGAAGATGTAAATGCGAACCAAAATATTGTAATTCTTAGTTATCAGGAGGTTCTTTCCTTTTGCATTTATTTTAATTTTACGCACCTTATCGGTATCATCCTTATCGCTGACGCCTTACCAATTACATTTCATTATCCTGACCCAGCTCTGAGCAGCCTATAATCGTTTGATTACATTTCATTGACTGTCCTGTAGCCTATTCGCTGTTAGTCGCTCAAA
>ATSW01012089.1:0-13999 GCA_000444245.1 Botryllus schlosseri | reverse complement strand
CCTCACTCAGCTCTACCGGTAAATCTGATTACGTGAGCAGAGAGGACAAGAAATTAATAGCAATATATATGCAATCCCCGATCTTATTGACCGATTTTATCATGAAATATCGAAAATTTTCGCGCTTTGCGCTGGCTCACCAAATATTACGGCTATAATTTCGTAGCAAAAGCGATAAACGTGATGGGGGGTCAGTTTATAGGCATATGGGAGCCCAAGTCCCAAGTTTCTTGGGGGTAGGGGGCTGACGAAGTGCTATTTCGTTCCTGCCAACGGGAATACACCCTGAAATGTTTAATTATTATCACTGGGGGGTTCTATCTTTTCAAACACATGTACGTAAGCAGAGAGTGGATAAAAATTGATAGCAATATATATGCAATTCCTGATCATAATGACTGATTGAGTCATGAATAATAGAATTTTCTCGCGCATTTAGGCGAGAAAAGCCGACTCACTAAACCAGTGGTTCCCAACCTTTTGGCAAACCCCCCAGAATTTCGATTTATCACCAGATGGAGGGGGGGCTGACGAACTGCTGTTACGGTCCTGACTAAATTGGAAATTGTTTTATTTGTGCCTGAAGATCACTCGACTAATTAATGCTATGATAATTGCAACGTACAACACATTCATATTCGCAATTTATTAACTTTGAGGGGTACTGCACTATAAAAATGATGTGGTCTCAATTTGAAGGGCAAAACGAAAGAAAAATTTTGGCCGCAGCCGTTTTCTTCAGAACACCGCCGTAATGGAGCTGTAATGTATTGAAATTTCCATAGGACCTTCACGCTCCAGCAGTCACGCAGAGATCGAACTTTATATAGTTGTCAGCCAATGTTATGAAGGAAATAGAATACATTAGGACCGATTTTGACATAAATCTCCTGACTGGACATCTTCTGTTGAACGCGGTATCTAAACCACCACGGCGTGTACGACATATTATCCACCAATGAATCAAAGATAATCCGAAAATTATCAATGAAAAACTGAAATAACTCCGCCTCTACTGATTGGAATTAAGGTAAGTCAAATTTGTGTTGCATCGTCTTTGAAGACAGCTCAAAAATTTCATGGGTTGGCAGAAAAATTTTAATTTTTTTTTTACAAATTTTACCTAATAAATTAAAGACTTAATTGGATCTGCGGGGCCCTATACTTGTTAGAAATGAACCAAATTTGCTGTGCAGCGTTTTTTAGGTTAACCAAACAATTTAATCAGTGAATGGCTGAAAGCTGGGAATAAAAGTAATTTTATATCAGCCCTAACCATCATAGATCTCCTCTCCCGACCACTCGCCTAAATTGACATTCGGGTTTTCTAAAATTTAAATCATGTTCGCCCATATTCGTTTACGAAACCATTCTTGAGCTAGAGAGCTTCATGATAGTTTTGGTAATGGGAGCGCGAAATTGAAAGGTGTGTTGGTGTGTGCGTGCAAATTGGAATTCATTTCTGTGCATATTCGTTTCTCTAACAAGGCTTTACCAGTGATATTGATCATGAAATGCAGCAATACAGCTTAAACACCGATATAATGAGAAAACAATTGTGACGAAAACTACTCAATTAAGTGTCAGACTCAAAGCAATGAAAGATTGCTGATTCGAAGTCTCGTTTGCTATCACCCTGTTCTAGCCCCTAGTCGTTACATTAAACAGGAATATGACGTTATGTATTGTTCCATTATATATTGTTCCTAGATGTAATTGCGGCATATTCACCTATTTGCTCCATTTCTCCATATATGCTTCGCGAACGTAAATCGGGAAATGCACAAATGGCGTGAAAATCGCTATTTTAATCTGCAAACAATTGCTGCGACGCTATCTATACTCAATGCGAAGCCAGAAACCGCAAGAGACAATTGCTGATTGGCTGCGCGATTTCGCGTTTGTAGTCATCATTATTGTCCGCTTGAAACCTCGTATTCGAGAGTTGTCGTGTATTACTTGCGAACTTGCCAGGCCAATGCGTAGTGTATTTCACTACTCACACAGGACACGGCCAGTGTTGCCAAATTAGAAATTGTCGCCAGATCAAGCGATTTTTCACCCAGTTTAGCGCCAAAAATATGGATCTAGCGCCTAGCGATAAATCTAGCGATTTTTGAAGTATTTATTATTTAGCGCTTTTTTACCGAAAATAACTAATAAAGATCAGTTCTGTCCGACGACTGCATTGGCTATACCGGCCATCAAGGTGCGGACTCCGATGATATATAATCATAACATAGTGTTCTAAGAACACTATTAATATTGAATATAGATTACTAACGTACGGATAGATACTCAACTCCTGGCGATTACGCATGGTCTGAATAATCTAAAAGTGGCATGATTGGCAGCGCTACATCCGGCGACCTGAGCGCTGAAGTTTGATATAATTGGCGTTGATCGAAAGCTAGTGTCGCAGTGAAATTGAAAATACAAAATAAAATCTTGTCAGGACACGGACCATGCACCCCGAAACAGCCCTCGAAGTCTGAAAACCGGCATTGCTCCAACAATGGCACCGCCACAACACAATAAACATAACAATCACCAATTCCGTCCAGTGATAATTCTGATTAATGCCGATTTTCATACTTTGGGGGATATTTTGTGGTCGTTTCATTGTCTTGACAAGAATTTAATTCGTACTGTCGGAATCAGCGTGACACTAGCTTTCGTTTAGGACCAGATTTATTCAATTTCATACGCCGGGTTGGTACTCGGATTATTTTCCTAAGATCTCTACTTATAGTGGCTGGCAGACCCGGTTCGAGTCATGTTGTGTCACATCAAGTCGCATGTCGTGTACATCACAAGTGTGTCAAGTCGCATGTCGTGTTCACACAGTTTAAATAAGTCAAACGGATTTCCACGGTACATCGCATCACGTATTCACGGCCGCATCGAGCAAGGCACGCTTATATAGTGAGCGGATATGCCTGCAAACTTGGTCAGTGGTCACGTATAGCGATCATTGCGCAAGGCGATCTCCTTTATCGAAATGCACTGCGCGTTTTGTTCCGCTTAAAGATGACTATTACGTAGCCTACTATGAGCTAGAATTATGATAAGTGACTTTGGCCCCAGACGAGTAAAATATAGCTGAGAAGAAAATATTGATAGTATGGTTGAACTCAACACCTTTAGCAATTAATGGAGAGTTAGCGCTATTTTTCAGTGCTTTTTTCTCAATATTTAGTGACATCTAGCAATTTTTTGACTCCGATTTTAGCGATTTTCTTCCATCCGGAGTTGGCAACACTGGACACGACACATTGCGCGTTAATAACATTGACGCAACTCCAAATGCCACACAAATGGTTTATCGCTGCACGTATACCAGCGGCATATAGTAAAGTGCGTTTTAGTGCGACGATGAGATCATCGATATGGAACAATTATGACGTCACAAGACTTCCCCACCTTGTAAAAAAAATAAAAGTCGGCGCCTATGGATGGAGGCTAATGTATTATTATCGAATGTAAACATCTTTTAATGAATATATCACATTCAGTGTCGTCATTTTATCTGGCATCTCATCGTTATTCTTGAATAGTGGTTATTTGTATGGCGATATTTCAATATCTTCATTAGAACAAATTTGAGATAATACTCAATGAATTTGTATTTCAAACGACTGGTGAGTGGTCACTAATTTGACGAGACTGACAACTTCAAGTCGAAAAGGTTTCACAAACATTTCGAAGTCACCCTGATTGACCTTATTATCTCATGTTTTCATTTATTCCACTAACCCCAAAAACGTCTCTAAACAGACAAGTGGTTTGTTTTAGTAGGTTATTGGCAATTTGGCAATCAAAATGAATTTGCATAGTTGGATATTTTATGTCAAACGATTATTCTGATGTTGTAAGTCATGAGGTTTTAGCAGTTGTAGAGCCAAACTGCCTCATGTTTTGCCTAATTTTAAAAATTGCATACCGTATTAGGATTTCAATCACGTTGCAAATTTGGAGGTCTCGTGGACGCTCTGTAATTTCTTTGCTCGCCCCTAGGGGTCCACGGACTCCCGGTAGAGAACCACTGACTTGGACAAATAGGCATATCAGTGGCGGCAATTACCGTGCATTGAACAGTAGGCTACCATGAATCTACAACAGTGGTTTCCAACGTTGGCGGTCTAGTTGGGCGAAAATAACGAAGGAAGCAAAAAGTAGGCGAAAATAGACAAAGTGGTGAAAAAAGTGAGCGAGGGCGCTTTAAAACGGCTATTTATTTTGTTAAATCACGAAAATTTTGGTGTAAAAGAGTATAACCTTGAGGTATAGCAGGAAAGTTGACCATTTTTTGAGTCAACTCGCCGGTGATAATACGGTTTGTGTGCTTTCGGTTTCCATTATTTGGGCACGATGATCGGTGTGGAGCTTGAAAAAAGGGCGATGAGTCAAAAAAGGTTGGGAACCACTGCTCTAGGATCAGAGGTGGGCCACATGACGTTTTGAAACCGAAAAATGGTCCATGGCTGAACAAAGGTTGAGAACCCCGACACTGGATTCAGTAATATTCACAGTATAAATCTCTATATCTTTCTTGAATACTTATCGTAGGTTATATAAAATATTATCAAAAAGCGGTAATAGCATTATTCCGATCATTTCTATTCATAAAATATACTGAAGAACGACTATTGTTATCTTCCAGAAAAAGCTTCAGTCCTGATAAAATGCATAAACGATCATGCGTCTCAAAAGACGGCGGACAGAATCCTCGAAGACATCGGCGCCGACTCCCTCAGCAAACCTGATTTCCAAGTACATCCCCAGATGAGAAGAGTCACAAAGTCGGAATATTTCAAAGGCAATTATGAAGAGGTGCACGAAATGGAAGTAGCAGTAAAAAGAAAATTATTCTTCTGGCAACAGAAAGAGGTTGTGAAAAATCAATTCAGAAAGGAGTTCGGATTCCTTCGACAAAAAGTTGACGACAACAAATTCATCGAGCTGGATGAAGTTTTGCAACAAGTCATCAACGGAGAAAGTTCTATCACTGCTATTGTTGCGTCTGCTGGATCTGGAAAAACCACTCTCATGCGCAGAATCGCCAGAAAAACTTTAGGCCATTCACTAACGAATACGGATGCAATTGTCAGCCCCTCTAAGCTCAAGTACAAATTAATTTCTTATATAGAAATAAAAGGAATGCAAGATGAAGGATCCATGAAACCATCTAAATTTCTCTTCGGTGGCCTCTTCCAGGATGAGATCGACGAGGAACATGCGTTTCAGTGGTTGCTCGAACATCAATCAGAGGCAGTACTATTTTTCGACGGCTTAGATCAGGCTACTTGGCAAATTAACAGAGATGGTGACAAGAACATAAATCCCTATACTCCAGCCAAAGCAGCAACGATCATGTACAATATCCTCTCACATAATATACTCGGTGATACGAAGATCGTCTTCTCTTCCCGGGAATTCCAAGTCTCGGATTTGCCCGCAGAAGCTCGGCCCGCCGACATCATCACACTTTCTGGTCTGACCCTAGATGACGCAAAGAAGCTTTTTGTGTTTCTGATACATCAGCATGGGGATGAAGCATGGGAGAAGATAGAAACGATGTCACCAAGGCTGATCAATTTAGTTTCCATTCCCGTTTTTCTAGTCTTAACCGCAGTGATCATGGCCAAGAATCCGAACGAACCTCCTCCCAAGACGGTTACAGGACTCTACAAAAAAATTATATCCACTCTAAGTAGCGTGAAAAACATCAGAAAGGCTGATGCAATCGCAGAAGTTATCAATAAATTGAAAGCGATGGCATATCGTGGCATGAAAGAAGGGAGAGTGACATTCTCTGAAAATGACTTGAAGAAGTTTGGACTTTCAAAAGATGAAGTTCAAGATCTCATGATGAAGGTTCCTGGAAATAACCTCCTGAGCTGCAATCTGTTGGATGGCAGTTTCATTTTCTTCTTCTGCCATCAAAGTCTCCAGGAATTCCTCGCAGCGGGCTTTGTTGTCGAAATGACGCGTACAAAGTTCACTAGCTTCAACTCTAAACACTTGCACAAAGAGCGATGGTCNGTCGTCCGCAGATTCGTGTGCGGCCTCATGTACGACGAAACACCGGATAATCTTCATGAAGGTGAAGCCATTGGAGAATATAGTTTTTTGGAACATATTTACCTCCTGAATACTTTAACCGAGAACATTATCGATTCAATTTGGATGCGGTGAAACCATATTCGTCATACGTAAATTGCTACAACAAAATTATTTTACGGTGATATATTTACTGGTACTTTTCATGACTATGTCATATTTCCCTATTTTTTAGAATTATATTGCATAACTCATTCAACGTACTCACGTAAATGCCTGACATTTCCGTGAGATAGCAAATATAAGCCTAACGGTTAGATCACATGATTGTCGACATTCATTTACCAGGTGCATAAAGAGAAAGGACGCCGGCGATTTACTTACGAAATCGTATGGCGACATATGAATCTGCGAGAAAGCACGTATTTAAATATACGTCCCTAGGTGCGGCTGTACGATTCAATTCTGAACTGAGTGTCAGGCTTTAAGTCCAATTTTCGATTACTAATCGCGATCCCTCATTGTTCAAAACGGTAGCGCGACTCATTTGACCATTGTTGTCGTCATTGTGCTGTGGCGGTCCGATTGTTCGAACAATGCCGATTTCATGACCTTTCAGTGCTATTTAGGGGTGGTTTCATTACTCTGATCAAACTTTAATTGATATTTTCAAAATCTGTTTTCGATTAAATTCAGTTTTANTGAATTTAACACTCTGGTCCCCACTAGTATTAATTATNCTATTATTGACATGCTCAGCATTGTGGACTCCAGCGTAACGACTGGAGTTTCGAATCTATTAGTTAGAGGTCGACCGATTATAAACCTGACCGGATATCGAGGCCGATATTTGGAACCTTCCCGATTATCGATATCCGCCCATGAAATGCTGGGATCGGGTACGGTATTTTATATATAAAACATATTTAAAAATATTGAAAATTCAATGCTCAGTGTTTCCAATCTCAAGAAATCGGCAACACCAAAGGCGATACGTGACAGATTTAACCTTGCAGCACGAGTTTAACTGGGTGAGCACTGAGCAGTGAGTAGTATGCAGGGAAATTATGCTTCCCCAAATTACAAGCTACCTCTACTTGGCTGATCAGCAATTCTGTATCATGTTTTGCTGGCCAGGTTACCCCAAATATCAATGAATGGGCACCATCGAGCAATATTGCATTCTAATTTCATTTTTCTCGTTTGTTGNTCAGCTTTCTGTGGCATGTACAAGTGCCATCATGNTNGATATATAATATTTTTAGCGAAATGGTTNCCTGCTCCTTCCATATTAATATNGGCCTATGATATCGGTTNTCGGCCTTNCGAGTGTGTCGATAATCGGTATCGGNCTGCANAAATCAATATCGGCCGACCTCTACTNTCATTAGATTTGTTATAAGACCAGTTGAGTATGCGAGCATTACCCATGACACCACCACTGGCTGTATGATACGCAAAGCTACAAAAACAGTACTGTGTCCATAACATGGCCATTATTTAATATTTTTGGTCATACCAACCACATTAGATTTGGTGACAATGCTGTAGTTTTATCAATACCTCACAGAAATGTCATTTCTGATAGCGTGCGTACCTTCGTATACTACTTCGTACCACTGTTTTGAATATTGTGGGAATAATCAATCGTAAACGCATGACCGTATGGTGGGCACGGATCCAATGAGCTTATTGAATCTGTGCTTTGTCGCGCTATTATCCCAAGACAATGCTGTAATAGATCAATCCAGTCATAACTGTTTCATATTCAGTCAGTCTGCGTAAATTAGTCGCGTAAGCAGCCGAAAAATCTGCAACGGGTGATTGGAAATTTTCACAATGCAACTCTAGGTTCTATAGTCTACTACAGTGGTTCCCAACCTTTTTCGACTCATCGCCCCCTTTTGAAGCTCCACGCCGATCATCGCCCCCCCAAATATTGGGAACCGAAAAACAGCACTTCGTCAGCCCCCACTCGAAAAAAACGTTGGTCTTTGGCCCCATAGGGTGATAAACCAAACCCCATACCCCCCTCAGCCAGTGGGCTTTTTGTCGCTGCATATTAGATATGCCCTATTTCATATACTGTATGGTGAGTCACCGTATTTCTCCTAAACGCGCGAAGCGCGACAAATTCATATAATTTATGTTTGAATCAGTCAATATGGTCGATGTGGTATGTTGGAAAAGGTAGGACCCCTAAATAATAATTAAACATCTTCGGGCGGAATCATTGTTATATTGACTTCTTTACATGATGCTATTTTCGTATTTCGTGACCTCCGATATCTGCTGTGTCAGAAGATATGAAAATCGTCAAAACGTACCAAACGAAAAGACGCACATGATTTCATATTGGTATTTCTTTACTGGCAAATAATTTTTTCCTTGCGGGGTGGCATTTGTCCTGTAGGGTCAAGATCGCCATGACAGAAACATTCGACGCCAGCCATCGAGGCGCCTATGGACAATTAAACGTATATGTATATTGTATATAGATCGAAGTTTTCAGTCAGCACAAGGGCATTTCTTTTCGGCCAAGGTCTTCTCGCTGCTGGTCGTTCTGGCACACTTCTCGGTGGCGCATGTTACATGGCCTCTAACTTCATATGTCTTGGTGCATCGTGGCGCAGTAATGGCCGACGCCGAAGTCTCCCATTTCCATAACTCATGCGTATTTTTGTTGGGTGACTGGGACCCCAACATCAAGATACATGAAAATATTAAATTGCACGCGGCGCGAAAAATTTTTGAAAAAGTGGCATGAATTTCTTAAAAATTACTCTATCATTCATGTTAATTCACGAAATAATTTTGGGCTTCCTTCTATTTCGGCCCCCCACCTCCAATTGGGGGGTTTGGGGTGCGGTAGTTACGGTCCCGACTCCAATATAGCCTTTTTAACGCACCATCGCCCCCCTATCGCCCCTTCGCTGTTTTCGCCCGCTATCGCCCCCTTCGTCCGTTTTCGCCCCCCTATCGCCCCCTTCGTTATTTTCGCCCCCCTAGACCGCCAAATCGCCCCCTGGGGGGCGATATCGCCCACGTTGGGAACCACTGGTCTACTACAATGACATAACGTCTTGGATTCACTGCGTCGTTGTGAAAACGGGCGTACGAGTCAAACATTTGTGGGCAAATATGCCTTCAACTCTACCGCTTGGCTGTGCAGTGCGCATCTGTGGTTCCTCTTTACTCCATTGTAATATCGTATGATGAGGTGTAATATTTGTTTAACAGTGTCAAATCGGTCGCTGAAAAAGCGATTTCTCGTCGGATCGATTCGTTCACATCTCAAGGAGGACAAGCACGCTCGCATGGAACTCTATACAGCAATCTATGAATCAGGAGACGGCGATCTTATGAAACAAATTTCCGAAATCAATGCATCTGACATCTCATTGAGTCGCGATGAGGCTCATATCGTTGGATCGCTTGCAGCAAGAAGTGAAAGCCTGAAGTGCTTGAAGTTATCCAACTGCAAGATCAATGATGAGCTGTTGGCGATCATTACGGGGTGTCTGAAAAAAAGAATACATGTGAGTTTAGGCACAAAACACCAGTGAATTTATATGTCACTCGGAAGGTATATTGTAAGTCCCATGTCTGGCCCGAGTGAGTGCCATGTCCACGGACCGTGTAATCAACGTGCGAGTTCAAGGTCGTCCATTATAACTAGCGTGACTTCCAGCAGTATACTAATAGTGACTTGAAAAAAAGCAGCTAAAATCGCATCGTGCATCACTACAACACTAGTTTTTCCATCTTCAGACATATTTCCAAAAAATACTGGCGTCTGAATATAATTATCTCGATAGGAGGGTGGGGTACCTGGCCGGATTCAAACTTTATATTCGCTCGTGGACCGGACCAGTCAAATTATTTCAAAATGTTAATTCAAATTCCAATGCCATTTTTGTCACTGTACTACTTAATCATAAAGCTGGTGTACATAATAATATGTTACATTATATGACGCATCATGTGGGCTCCAATCTAGTAACACTTTTATTCGCAAACAATAAATTTGGCAAAAGTACAATTTCCGATTTGAATAGATATATAAACCGCTGAAGCAGTGGCCCTAACGACGGTTTAAGGTGGTATGCTTTTACGCTCTGTTATTGTTTCAGTTCTGATCTGGCGTTAACCCTGACTATACGTTGTGAGAAATAAGATAGATTTAACTATAAACGGTGACGTTGGAATTTGGTTCATCAATATGGAATCCCGTTTCAGGTTTCTGTAGGGGCCAGGGACCGTTTGACCCAAAACTGACATAGCGCTGCGAAAAAAGATATTAAAACCATATTTTGTGACTTTTTTAATCTCCCTGTGACCTGAATATAACGATCTTGCATTGCATTTTCGCTTCAATGAAGAAATACTCCGCGATACATTTTTACACAAACCTCTGAACTCGTGCGCACATTTTGCCACTAGAGTGGGTATAATTTGGCCTATGAATATTACTCAATATTCTTTCCCTCCACCACCACTGATTTAGATCATCGCAGTGCTGTGTGGGTATTATCCGAACGCATTTTTGCATCACAATAACATTGCTCAATGTTGAAAAATGCTCGCGCGGATGATTGTCCGAGATTCTCAAGTTATTAGGATTGCCATAAGTCTGGATCTGGGACTTGTTCGGAATTTCACTGTTCACATTGTGACTGGAAGGAAAATATATGCCTCAAAGTCCGTAATTTTGAAGGATTGAAGTACGCTCAAAATCGTTTCCAAATAAATATAAACAATAATAGCAGATTTATGACACTGAAATTTTTTCTTGGCGCTTCGCGCAATATAGTACACTTTGTATTAATTTAAATATAGGGCCACCTCCGGAGTTGGATCAATTACATTATTTCAATACAATTTCAATTACTATTAGTTTATCGCATGTTTGAATTACAATATTATAAGAATTACTCTATGCTAAAAATATCAAATTACAACTACAATCAGGATTGTAATCTAGTCACGAAGACTCTGAGTGAAGTTAATCTCATTTTCATAGTTTTGATTCGAGTCAAGTCGAGTCATTTTCAATTCACGACCGGGTCCAAGTCAGCGATCAGAGGGTGGAGTCTGAGTCTTGGCATTATGACTCAAGTCCAAGTCATTGTGTTGAATTCTCAGCTTCCGGTTAAATTCTTGGTAACCTACTTATTATAACCCAGTTTGTTGATATCGAAAGGATCGCATTCATAATATATTAAATTTCCCTACTTGTAGCAGTTTTTGATCGCATTTTCAAGTACCAGTACCAATAGACGAAATCCCAACAGTGTGGTCACTTTACTATGCTTTGAAATTACAATGAAATGTCGGTCTTAGCTTGGCGAGTCTCGATTCATGCATAATGACTCGAGTCAAAGTCGAATCAATACACAGATTGACTCGAGTTGAGTCGAGTCATTTCGGAATTTTGCGAAAATCGTGACTCGAGTCTTTAGAACCCTGACTACAATTACAATTACTGCTGAACATGTAGGTACAATTATAATTACAATTACTGGTAAAAGTCTGATTGATTCGCTAGAGAGGTGCTCTTTGACAACTGTAGCGACGTAATTTGCAACAATCTCAAGCTATTCATGTTTCATTCATGATTCGTACTACGTAGAATACCCTTTGATTAGAGAAAACAAACTTGAACGTATTCAAACTATTCCTAATCATGAGCTCTGAAAAATACCAAAAAAGAATTTTTTTATAAGCGACTACTAACAATCCAAAGTTCGAGCGACTGGCAACAACTAATAGCGAATAGGATACAAGACAGTCAATGAAATGTACTCAAACGAATACTCAGAGCTGAGTAATGTGAATGAAGTGTAATTGGTAAGGCAATAAGGTTGATACCGATAAGGTGTGTAAAATTCAAATAAATGCAAAAGTAAAGAAGCTCCTGATAACNACCAANTACAAAATTNTGGTTCGCAGTTACATTTTCACTTGCTCANAACTGTTCGACTNCATTTGATGAACATTAGGATGCGGAAANGTTCTGGCCCCAGTNAATTAAGCNAAGATAGGAGGTAAGNNTGGGNTNACATCTCTACAAATGTGTGATCTAGCGTGATGAAGTCTTGNTTGAAAACTTGAATTTCTTTTTGCAAATNNCGCAGCAAGCCTCAGTACTGGAAAAAGATTTAAAAAAACGCTGANCGTGGTGTAGGAAATGGTTCAGCACAGGTTACAGAAGAGTTTATTTGCTTTNCGTCCATTTATGAAATAGTAAGATTTTGTTCAATAGCCTATATTGTAATTCACCAAGTTTTCTGTTGGAGCTGAAGTTGGCCTATGGGAAACAGTCTAGTATGGCTGAATTAGTTAACGAGGTACGCATAGAACACCCATGTTTTTCGGTAAAATTATTTTATGTTGTGATTGTCATGTTTCAATAACAATGCAATTGAAATTGTAATTAATAGAATTTTTATCAAATTACAATTACACAGAATAGAAATGCTTCAATGACCATTAAAATAACATGAAAAAATATCATTAATTACATGCGGCTTAATTACAAATTACAGTTGATCCTGCTGTTGTCGCCTCGCTCGCAAAAATGAAATCCAAAGTGTATAAAATTAGCCAACATTCACNGAAATCAAATCGTAATCTCAATTATAGAGTACGGTGTATTTCTAGAATTGGTTGAAGCCGTTTGAATGGATTAGTAAAAGACCTTGGCTCTAAACCTAGGGTCATTTGCTTTTATTATGGGGATTGCAATGATGTTGAACATACTCAGCTTCCAAAATATGTCTTGAATAAATCTGTGCAAAGCTCTGTTAGTTTGACATGATATTGGCAGGCATTGTATTCATATTTCATTCATCGTTCCAGGTGAAGNAAGTGGATTTGTGTNNCAATAAGTTCTCAGCAACAGCACTACGTTCACTTCTCGGACATCGTCGGATTGAATCGCTATCTGGAAAATTGGATTGGGAAGTGAGATCGATTCCATGACTTAGTTGTGTACTAACAAGGCACTATAATTTTATGTGGGTATGCGGAGACTTGTGACGTAACAATCACACATGATTGGTGACGCCATAGTCATAGAAAGCATTACACATACATTCTCTGCATTAGGGCTGTTCAATAAATATTCAGATTTCTTCGGCTATGTTATCAAATTGTTAGGTTGGCGAAAACAACGCTGCGCGTCAACTTTGGGTCAATTGCAACCAGTAGAATCGATTTTCTTGCAGTAGAAAATTTTGGATTTATCATTAAAAAAATTAAATTTTTAAATTTTTCTGTCAACAACATAAAATTGTTGGGCTGTCAGTAGAGATGATGCACACCAGAGTGGCTCAATTACAACCACTAGAAGCGAAGTTATTGTGGTAGAAAAATTTGGATTCGAATAAAATAGTTTTACGGTGGCTAACTCTTTAATTATTTATTCAAATAGCTGATTCGTGGTACAAAACTTGAATATACATTTCAATACAAAATCCATTGTAGTAGAATATTTATTAAACTCGAAGACTTTTTTGTTGCCTCTTTCAAGAGTTAACGACACACTGAAGGGAGTTAAACAGATTTGGTTTTGCTTCTAAATCCATTTAAATCCCTTCAGTGTGCCGGAAAGCATTTGAGTTTAAATATTGTATTACAATGGATGTTGTATTGAAAGCTATAATTATTTCCTATAAAATCATGGAATTGGAAATTTTACTACGGCAATAACTTCGCTCCTAACGGTTGGAATTGAGCCAAATTTGGTATGCATCATCACTACTGCTCGCCTAACAATTTTGTGGGGTTGATAGAAAAATTTAGAATTTGTTTTAATTATAACTTCAAAGCTTTTTACAGCAAGAATCTTGCTTCTACTGGTTGGACTTGAAGTCAAATTTGGTTTACAGCGTTTTTTCAACCAACCTAACAATTTTATCACATAGCTGAGACT
>ATSW01012088.1:0-10235 GCA_000444245.1 Botryllus schlosseri | reverse complement strand
CTCTCCCTGCGTGTCTCCGACTCAGGTGATATCAATCTTTAATCACAACCGATAGATAGGAGCCAAAGCATGCTAGGCCGGAGACGCGATAGTTAGGCCCGCAATGATATACTTCGAACCACGCAGACGCAATTGTGTAGGCCAACGATGTTATCGTGCGCAGGCTAGTGATGGTATAGTGCGCACCGGGCCTATTGCAGATGCGATTCATCAATCCAGCGGAACTAGACCTGACGGAGACGCGATAAATCAGGCCTGCGACGATTGCGCGCGGTAATCAATGACCTAATTTCGCAATCATCTCAGCGTCGAGATCGCGTTGCATTACATTGTGCACAAACGATTCTCGAAAATTGGAAACGCGCTTCCGGCTAATTGGCCGTGGCCGCGCGCAACACTGATAAAATACGGACAACTGAATTGTAACTGAAGGACAGAGTTTTGTTAAGCGCCTGGACGTATTGCTGCCGGTTTACTTACGCGTTCAGCAGCACTACGAAACGCTTATTTCTAAATCGATCAATTCACCAGCCAGTCAGTAACAGACCAAACCGAATTCTGGGTATGCCGCATACCCAAAAAAATTCCTAGGTATGCGCGGCATACCTGAGTTCAGCGCCTATGCATGCAGCACAAATATATGAATGTTTGTAGCATTAAATTACACATTTCAACTATAGTAATTATCCGTACTGTTATAACGTCCAAACGGGTAAAACATTACTCGACTCTACCCCTAGCGGAATGACCTCGACCTTCCTTTGAGGATGCTGCTCATAGACTTCATTGATAGCTTTGTAATATTTAAAAGCAGTGTGAAACCATGTCTGCTGTTGAATTATACTATACTCCGTATTTACAATTGTCGACGGACAATGAATGGTACATTGTGATAGCTTTTTTTATCAGCCAAGAAAAAAGATCATCGCTCTATCAGATATGCCGGACCTGCAGTGTGGAACAGTATCTCGCCGGCTATCCGACAGTCATTGAGCATGCTCACATACAAACAATTTCTGCTGAATCGATACTCCAGTTTACCGGACCACGACCTGACATCGATCTCGCCTTTCGACACATGCCACACCACCTCTCGTCGTACGTGTCCATCTTTTAATTTTCATACAGTGTGCATGCCTCATTTTTTACATTGCCTAGGCCAGGCGGGGTGTCTGATTTCGAAGTTAGCAATAATAAATGGAATTGAAGTTTTTTTTATTATGTAGCGATGTTAGGGGAAGGAACTGCGAGTGATACAAACACTCTCGCGCTAGTTATCTGTATATGCATGTACTAGGAGACAGCCAACACACTAGGAGACAGCCAACACCCTTCCAACATCGAAAACTTACATTTTATTACAAGACTGCAAGTGGTGAAAATATCATGAGAATACGGAAAAACGCATTTTGCTCGCACATACACTTCATTGGCTTTTAATACATTCAATAATGACACCCGTATAGATAGAGAGCTTTACGGTTGATTTTGTGATTATTATTAATAATATACCGGGCCATGGGCTACTGAAACCTTCAAGAAGCTTCAATTAAACTTTAAACTAATTCGTAGAATTGTAAACTTCATTCAAGGTCATCATTCTGAGCGTACCTTCAACGTACGAAACAGCAGCTTAAGTTTAGGAACACTGTTATTGTCAACAACCGAAAAACAAGTATTATTTCATTAGATGTGCAACGTAATTTGTCTAGTAATACTGAGCAATGGAAGTCGGTAGTGTTACGTAACAACAGGCAGTTTCTCATTTCGTGGTAGTCGAATAAACATGTTCCCACAACCATGGTACCACGATTAGCAAAGTCTTTTTTTCTGGCATTCGGATACATTCTTTGAGCAAATTACAGTAAAAAGAGTTGATATTAAGCAATAACGGACTTATATAATCTTTGATACAGCAATTCATGTTTCAAACGGCCCAGGGACCTTTTCCACAGGATCGCCGATAAAGCATACCTTAAAAACGACGCGCACAATGGTTAATATATATACAAGGCTAGTCGTGATCTCACAATGAGCAGAAAGTCGTACAGAAAACGAAGCTTCGAGTACAGATAAAAAAAAAACAGTGTAAAAGAGTCGGACTGATCGCAAAATAGAGTGGTGTAGAAAAGTGATTTAGAAAAAGCAAAAAAACACACCGGCACACAATAAAAAAAAAGATTGCTCAAAGTCGTATAGGCTTTTACACGAGACTCTTTGACCAATGTCAGTACCGTATATAGAAACGCGAGCGATGATAGATACGCGCATATTTCAGACCCATGATTTACGTCAGAGGTAGAGGGTGGTGATAAAGACATTTTGTGATATGTACCGTAGCAAAAGGATCACAAAACGAAATAGTTTTTATCCTAATACATTTGCAATAAGGTGGGGGCAGGAGGCGAAATTCCAGATTTTGAACATCATAACATACACTAGAGGTGGTTAAACCACCATTCCGCACGCCCGCGGCCCGGCCCTAGTTTACATGGCAGATTCGGATTCGATACATCCGTTATCGCCGACTCTCATTCGAAATTCTCCCGAGTTGTGGTAGCTGTGAAATTTACTGTCCTGTCTGCGGTGTCGACGAGCACCATGTCGTCTTCCGAGTGAGTATCGTCGTCCGCGAGCTCGTCGTGCTCGAGCAACTGAGTCTTCTCGGACGTTTGTTGATTGTTGCGGGCGAAAATTCGCTGGTACGTGTTCTGCGGTTATAGACACAGGCGTTCAGACACTGAAGCACTAATTTAGACTGCTTGAAAGGGTCGGGGTGACTCAAGTCGTGGCTTAACCGGAGTCGGACTTAAGGCAATACTACTCAAACTTGAGTACCGACCTAGACTTGACTAGTTCACAGTGTTGGCATGACTTAAGTCATGACTTGACTAGACCTGAGTCAAGACTACTTGAACTTGACTTGAGCCGTGACTCAGCTGGAGTCAGACTGGAGGCAGGATTACCTAGACCTGACTAGTTCACAGAGTTGGGATGATTAAAATTCATGACTTGATTTGACCTGAGTCAAGACTACTTAAACTGACCTAAGTCATAACTTAACTGGAGTCAGAATCAAGGCGAGACTACCTAGACTTGACTAGTTCAGTGTTGGGATGACTCAAGTCATGACTTGACTAGACCTGAGTCAAGACTACTTCAACTCAACTTGAGTCAGACTCGAGGCAAGATTACCTAGACTTGACTAGTTCACAGTTTTGGGATGACTTTCAAGTCATGACTTTACTTGACCTGAGTCAAGTCTACTTAAATGGACATAAGTCTTAACTTAACTGGAGTCAGAACCTAGACTTGACTAGTTCACAGTGTTGGGATGACTTCGAGTAATGACTTGAACTGAGTCAAGACTACTCAAACTGGACTGCTGACTTGGTCTTGACTACTTGATCGTGTTGAGTTGACTCAAGTCATGTGTTGACTCCAGCCGCGTTTTAGGAGTGGCTCCAGTTACTGCCGTAGAATCAATTGACTACTATTGACGTATACAAATATGAAATGACTCGTGACTCATGCCACGGCATTACTACTGCTACTCAAGAACCCACACTAATAACATTGACTACCTCTGTTCTCATTTAAATATGAATATTATCGATAATATTCACAAACTATATTCAAGTTACCATCTCTGTCGAGGTGCCCTCGTTTGAATCATCCGGCATGATGACCTTGGCCTCGCCCTGTCCCGGCATTTGGTCAGCCACCAGGGCCGTGGTGCTGGGTTGGAATTGGACGTACAGCGGATTGGACCGAGCGTTCATCCTTTTGTGGGAGAACCTGCAACGTTTGCAGGATTAAAAATTATATATAACATATTCTGAGCGACAGAAATGGGAATGGAAAAATTTAGGGTTCGAGACCGAGCATTTTACGGGGATGGGATTAATATTCAGCCTAACTCCTATATTGGTGGAGCTCTTCGCATTGCAGGACATATGTGATCCACGAAAATCATTTGAAAAGTGGGTTTTATTTGGTATATGGTCATATATGTTATATGGGCTCAAAACTTCTATATCGGTTGAGCTCTACACATAACAGACATATGTGATCTGGAATAATCATTGTAAACTGTCATATATGGTATATGGTCACATATGTAATATAACGTATATGAAATATTGTTACATATGTCGTATATGTGATATGGGCTTAAAACTACTATATTGGTTGAGCTCATAACAGACATATGTGACCTACAGTAAATCATTTAAAAATTGTGTTATATGTTATACTTGTCATATAGTTATATGATTAGATATGTTACGTATAGTATATNTCATATANNCTGAAAAATCTTACATCAATTGAGCGTTAGACATAACAGAGATACGCGATCTACAATAAATGCTTGAAAACTAGCAGGCAAACCCGTTTATTGTTAACCTGACACTTACCCGCCATATCTCTTGTACCTTCTGAATAAGAAAATACCACCGAGAACAATAGCAGCCAGAAGCACGAGGGAAACGGCTACGATCGCGGTAAGCGTTGTGCCACTGTGACTTGATAGTGACGTACTGTCCGTGGTGCGCATTGGTACGGTATTGTGAGGCCACACAACCACCTGCAAATATACATGAAATAGGTCGGTTTTGCTGACAAGCAAATAGATAGATAATACGTAGATATATTCTATGCTCGAGAGTATTAAAGTGGTTTGGCTTGGCGCTTAGCATTATCGGGATAGCATAGAGGGGTGGTGCAAGACTTGAAAAGCCTCACAAGGCTATTTCTGCACCTTCCATGTCAAGTAGCATATGCACTAGGGTTGTCACAACTTTGGAAAATCTTTAAAATGCTCCTTAATACTGTCTCATTCTATAGATTATTGATAAAAACAACAATGAGCCTGAAAGAAGCTCACAGGAAAGCCGTTAATGTTTCGATCAAAGCGTTTGATGGTAGCTGCCCAAGAATGGGCGTCCCACCGACCATAGAACTGCGAGAAGACTAGTAATCACATAACCACTGCTCTTGATTGGCTAATCGACTATGCTTCAATGATCACAAAAGCAGCAGCTTGGTTATTAGGTGGTCAAGGAGTCTGCTACCATCGGGGATTCTGAAAGCGCATTGCTGGTAGGTTGGCATATGATGATTTAAGATTAATTCAGGAGGTACGAAATACATGATGAAAAAACAACAGCTGCTTCACAAAAACTTCTACAGCATGACTGCTTTATTGTGAAGGATACGACTGTAGCCTACATGCCTTGTCTTGATCGAGGGAAAGCAAAGGCGCTTACACAAGTGGCGAACGAATTCCTCGTTTCAAAAGGGATCCATCATCATTGAATTGAAATATAAAGCTTAACAAGGACACTATACTCTGTGTGATATTATTGGGCTGATGCTGTATTATATAGGTGACATTTTGACTGCTCTACGGATCGGCTGAATCAGCCGGTTAAGCTTGGCACTGATCAGAAGCTTACAGCAAATTGAATTCACTTAAGTGTTCTTAAAGTCCTTAATGATGACACAGAAAAGAGGTGTGTACTGTGTACTATTGCTGACCACCCCTACAGAAACGCCTACCTGCATAGGCTCGCAATGCGCCACCCCAGACCTCGAAGTCTTCTTACAGATAAGCCCGGCGTCACACTGGCACTCGTCCACACAAGCATACTGCCCCGGACCAGCCGTCAGGCACAGCTGCGTCCCGGCACATTTTCCACAACCGTCACGGGCCGACTTCTCAAATTCGCCCAAAATTTCAGACCCGACAGGACGCAACACCGTCAAGGCAGGTCTGGTCAACGCTGCATCTAAAATCCAGTCGATTTTGCCAACGTCCCTGTCTTTTGAGGTCATGTACGCATTTTCGGCCAGCGGACCGCCCAAATACGCGTACTTTTTGACCCGGAAAACTTTGTTCGATGGAAACGTGGTGCCAAAAATCCAATCGCCAGACACCGTAATTTTATACGGTTTTTCATCCCCAAAATCACGGACCAAAATTCGTTCTGCCCCGTCAGAGTTCGAACTTTCGATCACACGCTTTTTGGCGTCTGCCCAAAACAGCCGGCCCGTGTGGAAATCAACCGCCACCCCAGACGGATACTCCAGACGCTGGCCCACTACGGTACGACCTTCGACGCGGGACTTGACGTCTCGTTTTGTGCGTTTTTGAGGCACGGTAGAATGGTAGCGTATGATTCTGGCCCGGTGGCCAATGTCTGATACGAAAATATAACCTGAAAAAGAAATTAATTTTAACAATTTCTCTTTTTAATAATTCAATGTAATACTCATTATTATTAGAAAATCTTTACGATACTAATTAGAAAATGCGACTTTAACCAGACTGGACAACTAGATAATTCTAGTTGCCTAAATTTACAAATTAGAGCAAAATTTCGGTAATCTAATTCTGATCCAATTATTGAAATGTAAGTGCGCTCAAATTTGAGCTCCATTTCTAATTCTGACCTAATTTGGGGAAGTTCGAAATTTCATGGTTTTCCAACACAAAAATTCGTGTCGGAATACGGGAATTGTTATGTTCGTTTGTAGAAGAACACCTTTTTGTAGAATTTATTGTCTTGCAACAAACGCGCATCTTATGCAACATCAAAATTAATGTCCGAAGTCAATACATCTAGAACAGAGGTCTCAAACTCAAATGTGCTCACGGGCCAGTTTTCCTGTTTTGATGACGCCGCGGGCCGCAGCATTTATAGCGGAATTTTCCAAGTAGGCCATATTTACCGGGAATGAATTGTCCTATTGAAAGTTAGCTGATCCAGCAGACTCATTTACTCTTGTATTAATTTATGCCTGGCATGAAAAGAATCATTACATTTATAACTATTTGAATAGAATTGTTGTTGTACTTGATATAGCCTATATAATAATCATAAGATATAGACACCATATGGGCGGACAAGTGTATGAGGCCATGCCATCATAAAAGCTATCGGGTTTTAATTTTGCAGCTACTATTGAATAATTTGAGTAACAGATTAATAATAGAGACTGATCTGATATCAAAACATTTTTAGATCGAGCTGTAATTTCAATCCAAGATTCGGGTATACTTCTGATAAGTGGGCTATTAATCTCATGGCCAAATATGTTCAATGTAGGAGCAGAAAAAATATAAATATAATATAAATATATTATTGTCGGAACGCCGAGTGCCCCATTGTTGTTACATCGTTGGAGCGTAGGCTACCACTACGGTGCTCGGTAACTTCAAGTGACCTTCAAAACATGGTTTAGCGACCAAAGATGTAACTAACAGGTGGCCCACGGCTGCCATAACGACATGCTTAGTTAGCGAAATACCAATCTGCCACCTTCTGAACTATTACTATTTCCCTAATACGCGATTAGTTTGTTGCGTCTATGGTTCTAACAAATTCATGGCATTCCGAGTCACTCCGAGTCCGCTCGAGTCATTTTCATTTTGCCACCGAGTCAGCCCGAGTCTGAGTAATTCTAAGAAAGGTCGCGTCCAAGTCCAACTCACAAATTTCAGTCACGCATCGTGTAAGGGTCAGGTTTTCTCATCATGAATTGGAAATGTGGCGAAATAGTGAATCCTTCACTGCATATGGTAGCGTTTGCAATTGATGCGATAGTGAAGTTTGCTGAATAGTTTCAGGCTTTCGGATAAATTTAAGAGGGAATTTTCACTTTATAACCTGAAAAGATATATGTGACACTTATATATTGTCAAATTNATAAAAATCTAAAATGTCGTCGCGGGCCGCGTGTTTGAGACCTCTGATCTAGAAGATGGCCAAGTGAAATCTAGTCCAGTAGAGTCTTATACAACAGCAACAGCTTTATTAGTGTCTGAAATAGGCTGCAAAGCATCCAGATTATTGTCTGAAATACTTTTGAAGGCCAAAATCTTAGGAAATGGTCAAATGAAATTCGGATATTGTATTGTGTAAAACACAAATATAGGGAAGTCAAATCTATGCAGGAAACGGATGTGCTACCGACAGCTGTATAACTGTCTGAAATAGGCTGGAAAGTCGCAATTTTCGGAACCAAAATGAAGACCTTTACTGGACATTCATTCTATCACAGAAAGATCAGTGTCTGGAAACTGTTTATTATTGTCTAGCTAGAAGACCATCCAAACACAAGGATTTATAATTAAAACCAGGACAATAACTGCATACCATTGACCATATCCAATGCCATATCCACTGGCCAGTACATGTCGTTGAAACCTGTGTTTTCGTACAGCTGCAGCGCCGATTCGTTCGGATTTTTTAAAGACGCCACGTTGATGGTTCTGCGGCTTTGATCGACCCAGAAGATATTCGATGTGAAAATATCAATGTCGATAGCGACTGGTATCCCGGCGTTGAGGTCAATAATCTGTAAAAATTTACAAAATATTATTTTCTTTGGAAACAATCAATGATTAAGCGATGGAAAGATATCAAATCTAAATATTTTAAGATTGTCTTAAAAAAACACTAGGACTCAATCAGATTGACACAACGCCCTGAGCAGGGTTGTAATGACTCTAGTCCTGATTTTCTGGGGACTCGACTTGACTTGAGTCAATTTTGCAAATGCGTAAATCAATCTACAGCATTGGGGTGAGTTTACATAGTCATTGAATGATCAATGACCTAGCTAAGCTGTTTAACAACACTGGTTAACTGTTTTCAAAGTGCGAGAACCCTTCAGAAGAATACTGTCGCGCCAATATTTCTTACAAATCATGGGGTGTTTATGGACGTGAATTCATAAATTATGAAATCAAGGAATATAGACACAACGAAATATCATATATACACCGAAATGCCTGTATAGGAGTTATTTATATCTACTAAAATGTTATGCTAAATTCCAATCGCAGTATCAACGCTATAACTAATTATCACGTTACAACCATTTGTAATATTAACACAATAAAATTAAAATGCCGGGAACTCAAAATTCAAATAACGAATTCAAATGTAGTTAATCCTAGAAAGCACTGTTTTTCCTAGAAAATTAGGATTGTAAAATTCAGAAATATCCGGTAACTTGAGGTTTACCAAGAGGACACTTTTCAAAAATTTTAAAATCTATAATGACGGTGATTTGGAAAATTTTTGAGTAAAAGCGTTGGGTTGACTAAAGCATTACCTCCTGAAAGGCCCATTTCTTCCTATAATACATCGGATGACTAAAAATGAAAAGGTCATTTTTCTGATTTCTCTCCCGGAATACCTGTCGGGCGTTTTTCTTTCTTTTTTAACAAAACCTGGCGGTCAGTACGTCAGAGTTCAATTTTTGCAAGTATTTTGACACTTTTCCCAGGAAAGAGAGGGCATACTGTAACCCTGGACAACTTGAATGCATAGAAAGGCATATTAGCATCGAATTCGTCACAGGAATTTCAAAGGCAAAATTTCCGGTCGAAGACTTTACGAATATCATATCAGAAAAACGTACCTTCTCGCGTTCAGAGCCTGTCCATTTGTAGATGGCCGAGGTCAGCTTGTCAGCCACAAAAACATCATCACCGTCAGACGCCATACTATGATGTAACGTTACAAAAAATATAACAAGGTAAACAGATATGTCGCTAATATCAAATACCTTTCGACCCAAAACGCAGACATGGACCGATTAGATTCTGGCTTCCTAGACAGTGCCTCGTCCAGATTACCGAATCTCGCGGTATGATATTCAGACGCTACCACCAGTTCTGGGCTTGAAGCCGGCCCTTGATTTATTAACGTACATCCGTTGCCTCTCTGAAATCAACGTCACATTTTTAAACCCGAATCATGTCACTGATTTTAGCTACATACCCTAATCCAAATCCATCATTAATTTTTTGTCCAACTGAATTATATATTCATAATGAAATGAGCCCGAGTAATTTCAGGGGGTGATTCATGAATATTCAGAATTTCAAACCTGTGACGTCATATTTTGTGGCACGATCATTGATATACGATGTTTGTTACAATTCTCCGCTAGTTGCACATGATTACCCCTGACGAGTGTCAGCCGAAAATATTCGGGTTCATTTCNNTNTCNATATACNATTGAATTTTAAACATACGTGCCGCAATATTATAGCATTCGTGGCGGGTGGTATAGTGTTGTATATACGTAAATGTGCAATAGGGCTCTTGAAGAAAAAAAATTCGAATTTTTGAGGCTATTTGATAAAATTGGTGGGTCGGTAAAAAAAACTTTACACACCAAATTTGGCCTAATTCCAACTAGAGAGTGTTTGAAAT
>ATSW01012087.1:0-11367 GCA_000444245.1 Botryllus schlosseri | reverse complement strand
TACGAGTGATATGCCGTAAATAAGCACAGAAGTGACGCTCCGGCGGGTATTTCGGAGTGAAAAACGGTGATCTTAGCTCTGGGCGGAAAGATTACCTTTTTTTTAGTCAACCGATCACAAAGTGGGAAAAATTCACCGGTTTTTGAGAATTCTTCTCCGGTTTTGCAAGTCTCAAAGTTCTGAAAAAGTGTCCTCTTTTTACATTTCCAAAATATGGTAAGCCTAATATATAGNAGACTGATCAACAGATTACAACTATTGTTATGTTGTTTCATCAGCTATTATCAATAATATCAAGATCCCATCTGGGAAGTAAGCATGGAAGAGCTGCTGGCAAACCTTCCCGAAAATTGCCAAACATTGCTGGAGGAAACGAAAGGCTCCTTTGTCCAAGGAATGCAGAATGCCCCTGGTTACAAAAAGCCCGGATGGAAAGGTTATCGATATTCGATGCACTTCTCGTCGGAAGCTACTCAAAAGATATACGAGGAATGCGATTTTCCAGAAAACTCCGTGATTTTAGCATCATTTCCGAAAACAGGTCGGTACAACAAAATGGATGTGAGTCGAGTGAGTCGGATTCGGACCATCAATTCTGTATATTCCTTTAAGTATGATTTTCCCGTAAAACTTGAATTTACCAATATTGTCAGGCACCAACTGGATATCCGAAATTATCTACGAAATGTTATTCGGATTCGATGAGAAGTTCGATATATTGAGGAAGGAGATACCTCCCCCTTTCTTCGTGTTAGAAGGATGGAGCGGTAAAATGCGTGGTTCGACATTATTCTACGCATATGTGAAAATAATGTGCCTCTTTTCAGCCGATAAGATGGATCTTTGGAAGCACATACCTTTACCTCACTACTACTTCATGTCTCATCTTCCCGCACCGTTGATAAACTTCGATAAAATCAAGACAAGTAATTCAAAGGTTATTTTGTGATGTCACCAAAATGCTGTACAATGCCTGGCAGCAACAACAGCTTTTGCTATTTTTGATCATCATTCGTTTCGTATTTTCCGTTATTCAGATCGTAGTTCCAATTCGGAATCCGAAGGATCAGTTGATATCTTGGTTCAACTACTGTCAAAGTCCGAATTTCGCTCCGTTACGTGAGCATTTGAGTTCCGACTGGTCCCAATTTTTCTCGGACTTCATGGAAGGTAAATCTGTAATATCCACCACCTGTAATAGCATTTGCAGCATAAAATAATGTATATAGGTAAGCAACCAATACCGGTGACGAAACCCGGCGAAGGTTATGCAGAGTTTTTAAGCGGTTGGAATGAATATAAAGACGACCCGAGGGTGCATTTTGTGCATTTTGAAAATTTGAAAACGGTAAGTGAGAGCCATATGTATAACTATGTGTGATAGCTGCATGCTCAATTTCTATACTAAACACAAATGCGCAGCCATTCAAATGATATTTTTATCATTTCAGTCACGTATACAATAAATTTGACATCTGTATAAAGGTCGTAAACATTGGGATTTCTGGTAACAAGCGGTATAGCGATTTTGAGTGCTATTGCTATTGCTTGTGCTATTCATAGGCTGTGCCTGAATAATGACCGGAATGATTTGCCGTCCAACCTACTATTAATTCCTGGCTTAACTTGATCTGTAGAGTTATAGGCGATACGTCCCGTGACATATACTGGCTCATAGAGTTGATCAATAAGGGTGCACATTCTTTTGCGGGAAATAGAAATGGTATATAGCGGAATGAACATTAGCGTCAAGTAATACTGTATTTCAATTCATTAGTAATTTCTCAGAACACCACGGAAGAAATGAGCAGGATTGCAAAATTTCTTGGTATGGATTTGACTGAAGAGCAGCTTACACTTCTAAAGGAGAAGACATCATTCGAGTCGATGAAAAAAATACAAGATAAAGGTTCTGATGAAATGGCGCGGTTTCGGAAATCGATGAACCTTATTCGAAAAGGTATTGTTCCATCAATGCAAGGATATTCATTCTGCTCAGCATTAATCTCCATTCACATCCGTATGTTGGTTATTACTATGGCATACGGCAATATATATCAGTGGAGAGTTGGCGAAAAGTGCCTTTGTCCTCGCGCTCTATTTTTACTGCGGAACACTCTATTTGCTGCTTCACAATCTGTAAAAAATATTAATCCTCGCATCGCCAATGGCTGGGACTATTCATCTTCATCAAACACGTCTGACGAACGAGGCTCAGTAATTTCACATTGGCCATATTTTTTAATGACCCGATCGGGTTTGTAGTATCAGTATGATGATGAGTTGATGACACACTGACTTTCGTGATGATTGCAAATTGCAATGGAATGTATGCCGAGTTTGAACGATGCACCCAAGGTATGAAATATTGTGCAATTCTCAACGATGCCATCTGTATATATTTTGGCAATAGATCCATCTATCGCTGGTTTTAACTAGGGTCATGATACCTCATAATGTCGTGCTATATACTGTGTTGCAGGTATGGTAGGGTCGTGGAAAGACACATTCACTGTATCGCAATCGGAGAGGATGGATGAAATGATGGCGGCAAAGTTGGCCGGGACCAATATTAAATTCGTCTATTGATTCAACGCAATGTTCATAATCCCGAGCCTTGCACGAAGACATTGATTCCAAATCTCAAATACTTCATAAAGAGAAATATATTGCGATAAACTAGGCTATATGTGGTCTTAAATATAGCAGCGCGACATCGAAGGGAGAATGAAAGCCATTAATATTCAACAGGTCAAGACCGGCAAATGACAAGGACTGTTCCATTTCAGTGTGCAACGGTATAGAAGCATTTGAGTCGCACATAGGCAGTCTTTCACTTTATCTCTTAACATTCAGGATAGGACAGATTTTGAGGTTCAAATATAATATCCGAGGGGGACGAACGTATTTAAACTCACTTGAGTGCACCTAGCTACGGGAAGACTGTAAATTATTTATATCTACCCATAAGTTAGTCATATTTATTGCTGTCGATTAATTGTGTAAATTAGCACGATATTTTGATTCAACGCCAACTCGTTGTAGATTGAATTATGAATAAAAACTATATTACGTCGCGTGTGGGATTATCAGCGTAAGACATTCGTGATACATACATATATATTACNTNNCNCNNCTCACTTTCACACTAGNCCAGTGGTTCTCAACCTTTTTGTCTTCTCGGACCCCTTTTTGGCCACCACGGACCCCCCAAAGTTTAAGTTCAAATATAGCTAAATTACCGTGCAACCTTCATCATCTGTCTTGTGCAAATATCAGCAGTACGCTGGTGATAAACAGTGACGAAATGACAGTTTTAGAAAATAACATCATACTAATTGTAAAAATTTGGTAGACTTTTATTGTTTCGAAGGGAATTCTGCATTTGCATTTCTTGAAATGTATGCGGTCGTGTTTTGAGAATTCACGTCTTCAATTTGATATGAACGAGTGCCGAAAATCCATTTTCAAAAAGGTAGGTGGCGGTGAACGGAATATTAACGCCTGCCGCTTATTGTATTATCGCAATATTGCACCAAAATTTAGAAACAGAGTTTTCAGAGTCTTTAGACAGGAAATGCGGATAGGAAAAATCTATTCCCAACAAACCTCGGCAGAACATCTCTAACCAGCAATGTATTTGTATAAGTGGGCTATTAACAATTTGGCAATTGAAATGAGTTTTCACAGTATAGGATATTTCATCTCATACGGCCATGCTATTGATATTCTTACTGAAGCTTTAGTAGTTTTGAAACGAAACTACCTCGTGATTTTCCTAATTTAGAAAAGTTACAAATTGGTTATCAATCATTTTGCAAATTTAGAGCTTTCGCGGACCCCTAGGGTCTGCGGACCTCCGGTTGAGAACAATTGCACTAGGCATTTCTAGGAAATAGCATGCGCCGATCGATCGCCTCGCGATCCCATGCCCAAGCTACAACGAACGCGGAAGATGTTTTTGAATGCTTCGTACTTTACGGTCAACGCGGTAGGTCTCATCCTACAGACGTTTGCAACAGTCAATTAAGCCTAATTGTATCCACATACTGACCTAAAGGCCTAGAGACCCTACCACACCCAGGACACGGCCCAACTCAAACGTTACAAGCTGGGATCCATTTCGGCTGTATTTGAGACTCACAACTCGTCTTCTCAACGTAATATAATGCTGATTCATATGCAATAGCAATGGAATCCTGGTTGGTATGGTACATAGCTGATAACAGCTACGTCTGCGTTTATAGCAGGGGTGGGCAAACTGCAGCTGGCGAGCCACATGCGACTCTTACGACCTTGATTGCGGATCTTTAATGATTGCACAGCACATGAGCTTCGCCATTTTGCTAGAGAGGTGTTAACCTTACTATAAATTGATGCATTCTATCGCGTATTAACAATAAGCGTATTGTTTTCGTGTTGTTTCTTTCCTTATGGTTTACGCAAGACTTGTAAAATTTAGGGGAAGGTGGCACTACAGGGTTGCAACGTTGCAAGTGAACTCTCGAATAGAGCTCACATCGACGTTCCACCCGCAACAATGTTGCGTGGTGTTCTATCAATGATAAATCATTGTGTTCAACAATGAATTTGATAATTAATCAAGCCAGAGCAGGTCACAATCATTTCCGGGCTAACAATGGTGAATGCGGCTCTTCCATTTGTATTGTAAGGCCAGCAATAACTGCAGAGTTTGGCTAAGAAAATGTCGTCCAGCGATAATTGCAAGAAAAGTAAGTATGAACAGTAAAATAGAACAGTAACTTGAAACGTAACTGCGAAACCAAACTCCAAAACTTTGCCACGAGTTACCAAACGAAGACAACAGATTTACGAAGTAATAAGATTATCGAGCTGAAATCTTCCTTAGGTGCTTAAAAGCACTTGAAGGAACTTCACTGCACTGCTTTGACGTCATATCAGCCTGATTTAAAACACCTTGCAGCCCAGATGGAGACGCAACGTATCACTAAACAATATTGAACTTCATTCGATAGCCTACATTTCCTTGTGACGTAATGAATGCGTATTTCCTAAATTATTGTGTTGTTGCTCTTTTGAAGCTAAGATTTTTGATATGCGGCTGGCGCATGAAGAAGGTCTGCTCAAGTGCCCACCCCTGGTCTATAGCTTATCGTGCCAAGATTACCACTTCAGTGTGTTCAACACAACTGATGTATGTCCACTGTCCAGTCTGCTGTCCACTAATCACTCTGTCATCATCACTACCTGTACCGCGCGGTACAAGCATAATCACTGATGTAAATATTCATAGTAAAAACAGTATTCCTTCGAAAATCATAATTTCAAATGCAAGAATGAAACGTGCAATGATAAATATAATTGCAATTTTGACCCGACCGATATGAAGTGTAGCGATAATGTAAGGTTGAGGTCATGGTCAGCAAGTCGAAAGAGAACCTACGAATTGAACTAACATATGCGCGCCTTCGTCAATTGCTGACATGTAAGTGTACGTTACCTAAGTGCATCGGATCGCGAGATATGATGAATTCACGGGAGCTAGTTATTTCACCCAAGGTTGCCAGTAGCCACCATTTAACTTGGGATCTCCAAGTTTGTCGTATCTGCTACGTGAGTGCGCAACTCTCGTCGTCGAATGGCGAGCCAATGCGCGCAAAAGTCTCGAAACTATTGTGGGGTGCTCCGACGCCACGTTGAAGTTTTCCCTTCTATCCCTACCTATGTCGAAAAGTTGTAGCAAGGTTTTTCCACGAGTGCCCGGGATAAACTTGCTTTTTTCGCCTTCATATTCTGGAGGCATGGCCCAATGGTCGGGCCCGGGATTCCCGGTGATTAATTTCCACCGTCCAACTCGGATAGCTGCTTTGACTCTTATATCAAAACCTTCTAATAAAAATCTATTATTCTTAGATCCCCTGTCCCTTCCAATTGTATGCAGGATCACATTGCGTGGCCGAGGCGCCATGCCCCTGATAGCGTCCCATTGATCCACGCCGTCTAGATGCTGGGTACCGTTCATTACCGGACAGCTCGCGGCGGAAAGCAAAGTTGGAAACCAATCCGAGGCGTCTAGTAGACCTTTGTAGTTTGTTCTCGTGACGCCTAATGGTTTTCCATACATGAAACCAAGCGACCGTATCCCACCCTCCCATAATGTTCTTTTTTCGCCTCGCAGAGGCCAGTTATTGCCGCCCCCGCGATTGATTCCGCCGTTATCAGTTGAAAAAATGATAATTGTGTTATCTAGTAGGTCTTGAGCGCGTAAATACTCCGTGATGTTACGCACGGACTCGTCAAGCGCATACACCATTCCTGCATATCTTCTTCTCTTGGCGTTTTTTATTGACGAAAATCTTCGTTCATAGCTCCTCGGGACAGAGACAGGAATGTGGACTGCTTGATGAGACAGGTATAGAAAGAATGGCTTTTCTGGATCGCGGTTAGCGATTGCTTCGATCGATTTTCTCGTGTAAACATGCGTCGAGTACTCGCCGAAGGTCGTGTTCACCGGTCCGCCAGTTTTGCTGCTGTACATATCGATGCCGCAATGTCCTTTCCAACACCGGCGGTGAGAGAAATAATCCTGATGACTAGCCAGCATTCCAAAATACGAATCAAAACCCCTATTGTTGGGTAGGTATTCTTCCCTGTAAAATCCGAGATGCCATTTTCCGACCATGTGAGTTTGGTAACCGCAAGCTCGAAGGTTCTCCGGCAACAGCGACAGTCGCAACGGCAATCCTTTGCGTTGTATCGGCCATATCACTATATTTTGCAAGCCGTAGTGAATCGGGTTCACGCCGGTTAAAATCTGCGCTCTCGTCGGAGTGCAGATCGGTTGCACGTAATAATTGTGAAGTTTGACTCCATCTCTCGCCAGCTTGTCAATATAAGGCGTCTTGACTCCAGAATGGTGATTTCGGCCGTTGAAACCCACATCGTTGAATCCCATGTCATCGGTCAGGATGAATACAATGTTCGGCGGCTTCTGGCAGAAGGTGAATTCAGACAAAACCAGCAGAAGCAGGCCTATGCTAGTAGATCTCATTCTAAACTGAATGCTCTACAATAGTATACAAAGTGTCTGTTCAGTCGCATATCGACCTCCGATAACGTTTTATCCTATTGGTGTTGAACTCCGGTTGATCTTGCGTGCGGCATCATTGCAATGTGGCCTTATTTATATATAGTTGTATAGTAATATATGTCGACGTATATGCTATAGAAAAACAATAACACTAGAAACACTGCGTTGATAACTCTCATTATCGATTGAACTAACTACAACAACATGCAAAGTCTCTGTTCCATAACATATTGAACGTTGCCTACACATATTCTTTAATTCACGAATGCGATTAATAAACCCTTGCGTGCGACTGAATCGCTGTAATGGGGTCGAGGATTAGGCGCCGTATTTATTTATATGGTTGTAAACGTGCATGTGATGATGATGAAAAGAAGTTTTTATCTCAAAAACACTGTCTCGCTGAACGCCAACGGCAAGGAGCCTTTCTGTAGCGAAAATGTTAATACGAAACTAAACTTTTGACAAAACAAACGTGAAGTTTAAAACCGCAAGTCAACCTCATTGGCGGCCGTAGCTTATGCATAGAACAAGCTTTTCGACGTATACCTTCGGATTCCTAACGTGCGTAATTTTATTGCATGAAGCGCAGGAATGGATCGGGGATTGAATACGATCATATGCTCGTAAAAGTAATCATACATCTATCTTATGACTGATAATATGTATTCCATTATTTTCAGAAAGGCCAGTATATGCAAAGTACACATATAAGCTATCATATGATTTAGGCGCAACTTTTACATGATTAAAAGATAATCTCTTCGGTCCAGATATTGGTACTTTCTGCGATGGCGAATCGCCAATTGGTACCAAGACTGACTTTCTCCCATACGGCCATACTTCACTACAATAAAAGATAAGGAAAATTGATGCCGAAACGCGACAGTGCAGAAGCCTGCTGCGGTAGAGGTCGTTCGTTCTCTGTGATGTATAGAAAATCTGAAATGTGCCGACATTGATTTTATAATGTACATTGTACACTTTGCATATTCCGGCAATGATTGGTAAAGTGATGATAGCATCTGGACGTTAATGTTTACTAGTGAATCCAGAGGTGGTCACTGGTCAATGACGAATCACTTCTATATTTTCGGAGTACTCAATTGCGTTTTGGCTACTTCCACTATTTCCTCACGCTGTTGTTTTTTAGACTACTTCCACATCTACTTCAACAGTCTGTAGTCAAAACTACTTACTTTTTACAATTTGGTTTCTTCTACTTGAAATTAAGTAGAGATCTATTTCGTTACTTCTGCTTCTACTTGCGTACCTACTCTGACAATTTTTATCTTCTATGAGTATACTAAAGTCACATTTCAGCGCATGATCCATTGGACAACTTGCTCCCTGCATATTTAGAACTGTTTTGACACCGGAAATCGTCTTGATAAATGGACAGGATACTGGCAAATTGTAATAGAACATTTTCAGTGCCGTAATTTGTGCTCAATTCCAACACTCTAACGGTGTACCGCGTGTGCCGGCATGCGTGATCGGATGTATATCTGAAAAACATTTATTGTTTCATACATTGCCCAGAGATTGATCGTTAACTTTCTGCGCGTATGACGGAATTACCGTCTCGTTCAATAGTTGAATGTAATGATTGATGAGATTGGATGCTTTGTAGAGAGTCTTGAAGAGTACAGTAATTGCGACCAAATAAATGCGGAAAAGGAAGGATTAATGATTATGTCATGTCAAAATATTTGTCATGTATGGCCGTGTCTTTGAAATTGTTACGGGAGCTATAGCTGTATTTAAGACGATATAGCCACTTTAGGAAGATACTGATATTTTTAATTACCTTGTGTGGATTTCTAACACTCGTCGCCCATATCACTATGAAACGTATAGGAGAATCCGTAATGGTGATGTACACGTCATATAGGCTATAACAGAGACGGGCAACGTACGGCCCGCGGGCCGGATCCGGCCCGCGAAGGGAGTTTGACCTGCCCGCAGAGAGTTTCTATCCTGAAAGTACAATTCTATTCCGAAAGTATTTACATGCGTCATGGAATGAATCCAAGTTTGCCAACCTGACAAAGATGGACATGATACTATACTTGCTCTGTTAGGGTGCACTCGTGCATATATTTTCTACCATGAACATTAACGAGACAAGGCTGCGTTCCAATATAACTGATGTTCACTAAATGTTTCTACATGACATGCAGCCAAGGTGTCTTGTTGACAACTCCAACCAACCACAGATGTCTGATTGACTTCAACAGCTACTGGTAATAAATTCATTAAATACTGTTTTTGGTCTCTATGCTTTCAACTTAAAGTTTACATCAAATACGATTTATTCCTTGTATGTGGACAAATACGCGATTAATGTATAAATTCTGTAATCCGGCCCGCCAAGTGCTTCATTTTCCCAAATCCGGCCCGCCGACAGGACAAGTTGTCCGCCCCTGGGCTATAACAACTGATTGTAGGACTCACGATGTCATTTTCGTGTCATTTGCATTAGTTACAGTGTGCGGGCCGCATATCAAGCATTTATTCGACGTGAATCTCAATCTGACAAAATATTATTTACGCGCCAATCGACAAAATAAGAATTCCAAGCTTTTTAAGGAATTTTGTCGCTTAATATCGGACTCACGTCGTTATCTCTCTAATTTGTCTGTATAATAGTAAATTACCTTTTTAAACATTATGATTTCAGGAATTACAGGATGTGGTATCTGTGTGAAACTTGGCGGGAAGACATGCTAATCACAAAATATTCGGTGCGATGGCAATTACGTTTACGCCATACAGAGTTGTATTATACTTGTCACATTTACGGAAGTATACTCAGGTTATTGTTGCAGGATGCAGCAACATTTTCTCACCATCATATACCAAGTTACCGATTACTATAACTATTATCATCACAATGATGGCCTATAAGTTCGAAGTTCGCTACGTTCCGCTGTCATGAAATCCCGTATCAAATTGCCTCGAGACCTTTGGTCAATTATGAGACTCATACTCGAAAGCTTAATATTTGGTTACACCGGCAGATAACTGCAAGATGTTAAAAATATCTTACATTGTGTACCAACTATAGTACAGATTCAACGATTTTTTCTGCCACATGTAAGTAAGGTTATTCCTCCTCCCCTTTATATACGTAGAAGTATTATGACGATATAAAGGCGACGAGTTACGAACACAGCGAAAACTACAAGCGTGAAATATAAAATAAGAAAGGCTCTAAACTAAATGAAGATGTGTTGGACATTCAGTTCAAGTGATGATCCTCAGGAAACATATACCGTTGTCACTAANCTTATTCANCTTTCATCATTCTGCATAAANATAAACACATGTTTACCANTATGGGCCGCACCTCGTCNTCCGATCCGCGTCTTGCAAACTGAGNCCAAGTACCAAAGACCGCGCACCTAATGACCTTTTGAGAGTTTGAAAGCTCACTGTCATATCATGAAATTTTCTGAAAAGGGGCGGGTAAAAAGGAGACGAATCCCTGTTGTATAGCAAGACTTTAAATCACATGATGCGGTGGAATTTTTGTGGTTGTGAACATTTGTACGGCATATACAATACAACACGAAGCCAATTCTCTGTGCTGTCCGCGTATGTCGATTTCTTGGGTTGTGGCAGTTCATGAAAGCGTATTTGGTCCTCTTATTCACAACTACTTACTTATTTTAGAAATATTCAAAACCGGAAGAATCAACTTTTTCTTTGAGTAGTTTTTTCCGTTTCGCAAATGACAACATGTATTTGAACTAGGATGGTATTCTACGTCATTATACTTCTTCTCAGTCTGGCTTAGCTTTATTGTATAGGCCTACTTTGATTACTTCTGTGTTTAGTTCGCTCTCGACGATGACTTACAAGCGAAATTATACTCTGAATCGTTTGTTCAATATACCTATTCTGCTAATAAAATTAGTGATGTCACAGCAGCTAACTGGATATGCTTCCGCCACGCGAATGTCTGCCAAGCATCACACAACCCGCTTCTTCCATCGAGTTCATATTTGGAACTATATTATCACCGAAAATCGACTTAGGAAATGGACATTGTACGGTCAAATTGGAATGTAACATTGAGCGTGATCGGTACTCAATTCAAACACTATGACGGTATATACATCGTGCATCAAATGCGTGATCATGATCATACGGTTATAAGAGTGTAAACGTCTTTGCCAGGAATTTCTTTCCATATGTAATCTAATGACGACTTCATACAATGATTGCAGAATCAATAATAATAACCCCTGGACTAAAATTACACTTGTGAATCACAGCATAATTTCTGT
>ATSW01012086.1:0-12161 GCA_000444245.1 Botryllus schlosseri | reverse complement strand
TATGCATAGTGATTTTTCACAACAGTTATATTAGCGATTGGTGCATGGTAAGCCGAAAACACAAATGGAAGTGTGGGGGTTTGTTGAGTCAAGCCTTCCAGAATTTGTTTGATTGGGAGCAAGATTATTGTTTTTGGAGGTCTACAAAGTGTTATTACAGCACTGCTAGAAACAAACACTCGATACCGCCCGTCTTATTCTCTCAGTCAACAGGTGTTTGCGCGGTAAAAATGACCTTTTTTAATCATCGGGCAGATTTATCCTAAGGGGGGAATTTTGGCACAAATTTCGGCCAAGGGAGGCACGAGATGAAAAAGGTTGGGAACCACTGCACTAAGGAATAATGGTATATATGTCACGCTTCATTAGCTACACCATTTTTAGTTATTTGAGCATTGTATTTTGTGATCATGTCCGGAATCGTGCCTAGTTACGACTGGAAATTCAAAATTAGTGAGTTATTTTCGTGTCAACGACGTAAACATCGTACTTGAAGATGCGTCACACAAGACTCATGGCAGTGATATTCTTATCGCGAATAGCTTTGCTTCACAAAAGCAAATCATGTTGTCGCGACTGTGTTATTGTTAATCGGCAGTTGAATGGCGGGGGCTTATATGATTCTGGGTGATCGATCGATACACCCATTAAGATTTATAGGAATGCGGATTTTCTAATCGGTATACTGAATTTGCGACATCATGATGCAAATCAGATGGATATTCATTGCAATCAATTTCGTGTTATTGGCCAGTATCAGCGACGAAATTCTGATTGCTGCACTGTTGTGCCCTTGTTGGTCCTGATAAACAACCGAATGATACATGATACCGATAGGACTACAAGGAATGGTAGGCTGCTTGCCATTCCCCGTTGTCATTTGCGGTAGAAAATCGAATTACTTGCAATGAAAGTCTATTTGAACGATGGAATCAGTATATCTACATCATAAACTTGCATCAAAGACGTGTTGCACAAAAGATAACAACACCTAAATAAACACTGCAACGCTTTGGGTATGTTGATTGTAAAATATTACATTGATGTCGACGTGTCGTCATATGGCGGATGCTTGGTCGTGCGGCTAGCGCATCAATGTCAGTTGATGGTTACATGTTAGTATTGTCTTCTGATACATAGACGGTGAGTTCGGTTACATTCATCATGTATCGATAAACGGTGAGATGATATCCCATGTGAATGCATTGTGGATAACCATAATTTGTTCACTTGCAGCAGTTCAGACGAAATTAGTTTTAGCGTCTTGTCATAAATTATGTTGCCATGATAATTTACAAAGGTCGAGAACGGGTCAAATTTAAATATGATTGTGTTACGCTTCGTTCTGGGACTATGAATGACCAGCATTGCCAGTGTCTCTATTGAATGACAAAAGAGGGATCGTCTCCATTAGTATACAATTGGAAATAAAATTTTCTTGTCGTCATGTCTTATCTAAGACAAAGGACGTGCCTGTTACATACGAGTGTGGTTGGTTATCACCGCTTCTACGGCATTTTGAGCGACATGGAATATGGTAACTCTCAGCTCCAATTATTATCGAAACTGTACTGCTGTGTGCATAGTAAATGCGACCTATAGGTGGAATGCTGGCAATCATTGCAAATCCTTGTACTGACGCAAATGCAAGACAAGACTTAATCAGTTAATGCCATTACGAGATTAATACAAAGGAACGGAATGCAGGTTTTCTGCGACGCGACTTTAAGGCATAAGTAGTTTCTGTTCAGCTTATTCGTTAGACACACACGTGATGGCGAACCGATGTTTGTCGGACGTTGGTTGTCTTCGTTTCTGTGGCGAACAGCGACTGTCCAATGATAGATTTTAACCATTGTCCCTGCCTCTGATATTGAATTCTCTTTCCTACAACGGCCCTTGTTCAAATATCTTAACGGCCTCGCACTTGTCAACACCTCTTTTCATGGTACAGATTCCACAGTATCTAGATTCTAGAATGTAGGTATAGATTTTTCGTATATTCGAAAGATTCGCACACCTTCCCCTTGGCCCAAATATCCATATGAACACGTGTCACAATTTAACTCGCGATAGAATGCTTTCGGGGTTCTGGCATATACTGTTCCAGTGCATACATATCGGTATAAATATTTATCAGAGGTTTAACTACAGCGATGCCAAAGTATAACGGCAGATCTTGTAAATCAGGTCGACCTGTTGAATATCCGTGCAGATTAGCAAGTTCGACTATATGTTTGGCATACGATATTTCGTCGAGGATATGAATGATTCAGTATTTCAAGTTTAATATTAACCAGAGCGTGAGACTTGTTCCTCGTAAATATGCATGGGCAATGGGCATCGCGTGTCATTGCTATAGTATTAATTCAGAATTTATTGTACAACGACAAAGCTTTCTCATTAGCATCAAGTATTTTATATCCTAATCTCGTATCGCGCACAGCAGCTCCAGATAACTCCACAAGTCCACATTTTTGTGGTGTGTGTGTCGTCACCTTTCCGCCATATAGGTAAGATTTTGAGTGGATATTGTCATATTTTCGAGATTGTGTCGACCCGGCACAAATACACGAATTTGAGAGCAAATGGCGCCTCGGTTACCGATATTTTCATTACGAACACATCTCGAGGTAGAGAATCCAGGCCGTGATAAAATCGTTTGAATGGAATCGTAAGCTACATTACTCGTAATTTACTGGCACAGTTGTACTAACCGGTTACAGGACTATGAATCACTGACAACTCAATTACAAGGATCAATTTTACAATCGCTTTACGATTGTGAGACTCCTTTTTGGGCTGCGCAAGTCATTATGGTGAAATCAATTGACAGCGAGGGTGATGGTTTCCAGAGAGCTTATTTCAGGCCAACTCCATTGATATTCCGCCTGAAAAAATTGCTATTGTGAAAGTTTGTGAAGTGTCTGTTGGGTAAACGATGGTCGAATAAATAAAAATGAATAGTAAATAGACTAAATTGATAAATCATTGGTTTGGACGCGAAACGCAAGTTATTGGGAATCCGAAATCCACCAATAGAACCGATTTCCGGTATAACATTTTCTCGAACAAAACTGTCCAAATGGAGATAAAATGTACAATTAGGAAACTCCCATAGACAATTAGGCATACAATCAAACGACCCTACATGAAGATTAGTGGCAGTTCTATGACTTTGCCCTCTGTTCCTCTATTCAACGGAGAGTTAGGGAAATGCAAACATGGCAAGGATTTGACATTATGAGTTCACCGCGACAAAATCTTGAAATTATAAATGTCATGTCTATATTCTTGGGTCGATTTAGACAATCCCCCAGTGACACGTCATCATGATTCGAAATTTGGTCAATGAACGTTTGCTGAATTCGTAGTTTTCGATCCCGATCAGGCTATATATATACTCGGGAATTGGAGGAAGGGTGTGGTGTCTTCAGTTATTAGCCATTCTTTGACTGCGTCTGTTTACAAATGACGATTGTATATGAAAAGCATTCACAGTATCCCCGCCCTATCAGATAGTTACGTTGTTGATGTTTACGTTAGGCTTAACGTTCGATAGAGTCGAATCGAGGTCAAGGCCGTTAGGTCACTAGATGAAATTCAGCGCAAACGATCTTAGCAAACGAAACTTTGCCGAAGAATCTATTTACAAACATATCGCAATGAATAATACGAGAATTGCGTACGAGTTTGATGACGTTGTTTAGCGTTAATTGCGCATGAGTTGCATGCTGGTGCTCTTCTTGACATCTTATGAAACTTGTGTCCTTCTTGATTTGTGTGAATGGCTGGATTGAGCCGACCGCGAAATGGTCTGAGTCATTACAAGAACATAAATTTCTCGTTCTCCTTGCAAAGCAACATGACCTTACTTGATCCCACGCGACGGTCGCGTTATTGATACTCTGATTTACAGAGTTACACTTATTGGCGAATTTTCATCTGGCAGAGGATATACATTTTCCTTCCACTTTCAGATCGAATTGTGGTTAGTGATCCGATGACCTGTTATTATACCTTCACCTATCAGAATGGCCGTGGCTTCAATTTCTAGCGCTGTCATTGTGACCAAAACCCTTCCGTGCAAAATATCAGTCTCGTCCCTTCTTGCGGAGTATCAGTTACTGTAATTTGGAACCTGCCATGTATAGGAAACTATACTTTCTTAACCGTATACCAATAAGCATCTTGCTATGACAAAATACGTCATCTCGAAATCTGTACGATGCCGGACACGCTCAATTAATGGCACGGCCCGCTTCTCTAGATTTCAACGCGGTATGTTCCCATAACGGTCTCACGATGGTTCCCACCTGCGTTAAGTTGAATTGGATAATTTGTGCTGCCAACAATCCACCCAAGCACTTCGCCAATAGGACATTATCACTCTTACGCTGGTGGGGATAGGTTATTCTGCAGTGGCCAGTAGAGCAGTTTTTATGCCAATCCGAAGAGGATAAATACTCACTTTTGTCTTCCAAAATTTGTTTAGTGGAAAGCAATTTGTTGTATGGATTTACCACTCCTAAAAATCATTGTTGGACATGTCTCCTTTATCGAAACCGTGCTAACGTGCATTTGCCAGCACTTGAGTAGTAGAACTAGATCACTTACTTGTGTAATCAAAGTGATTTTGGGTTAGTGAAAAATCTGCTTTGCCCACATAAGCGGATTTTAAATATTTGATTCATAATTACCTACAGTGAAATACAACGCCGCAAATTAACATGACTTTTTTATGCGTACAGATGAAATACTTCTGAAATCGGAGAAAAGGCCTCTAAATTTGGCCGTGAATCCGTATTATCCGGGACACTATACGACGGGTAACGCTGATCAGTCGGACCAGGTACGCGGACTCGAAAGGGGGAGACTTACGTCGAGTGATAGAAGGAAACTTTTTCACAAGTATGTCTTCGGTTTCATACATTTCACGTGTGGTGTCATTTTGCATGACTAGCGTTTCCACATAGAAAATTACGATGACTATAGAATATAATTGCCGTGGTACCAGGTAAAATTGTTTAAGATACTAATTATATGGTTGTGGATATAATTTACCACTCGTTTTATAATCTTGTTGTACTTCAGTGCAGGTTTTATTGATATCTGAATACCGCATACATTACTTTCCTAGCATGGAAAGCAGGGTGTTTTAAGCTGTAATTGCATTTAAACCACAGATGTTTTGTGTAAAACATGTTATATTTTTATTTCTAGTTTTTAGTTATCCATGTTCACCTACATATGAATTATAACATCTAAAATTTCAATATTCGGTTCATTTGTACGCGTGTGCTAGACATAGAATGTTCGATAGTTATAGTAGAATCGTATTCAACAAATATATGCGACGGAATGAGCTATTACATTGAGCAGTAATAGATCGAATATCGCGCATCGTCTTCAATGCTATCCATTAACAGGACATCATGCGTCATTGCGTCATGACCGAATTTGCAAAATCAAGCATAATTCAAAATTTTCCAAAATGATAAATTCTCTGACATCTCAGATGCATCGGTAAGGTGGTGGGGTTAATTCCATACTCTGGTATCCCAATTCAGTTCAATTCGTCGGTTTGAGTCATACGGGACAAATTATCGTACGTGACTATGGTTCCATCTGATGAGTGATGCCCAACCCATCGGGAAAAGATTTTCCCACATCAAGAGAGTGCGACATTTAACCAGCTGTTCAGATTTCACCGTCCAGATTAATTTTACAACTGATATCATCATGGCAACGAATATGGCTCGTCCCGTCCCCTTCAAAATAAAAAGCAGATTGTTGCTCATCTGAAAATCAGTGTGTGGCTTTGTTACTAAAATCACCCAGTGATGCTGCATTTACTGATAGTACCTGCGTGATGGAATGGAACCAGATCGCATACTAGCGCTATTTCTCGTGCTGCATGGTCAAGGATCAATGATCATTCATCGATCATGCGACATGGTCTTTCGAAAATACTTTCGGCCATTGTGACGTAATTACACGGTTTTGTCAAAAACACTCACTTTAGGGTTTATTTAAGCTTTAAAACATTGTTTAAATCATGTTTGAAGTGGGTTGCTTTAAAATACGATTTGTTTTAAATACAACTATTTAGCTGCAAGCCTCTAGCATACTCATGTTAGGCAGTTACGACTGTTGACACATTCCGAATTCCCAGTTCCTCCACCTAAATTTGTGTTGAGGCGGGTAAGTGATCCTAGGCGACATAAATCAAACCATGTGCCAATTTAATCTTGACGTAAACCATTGTCGCAATATTACTGGGTGCTCAATATCCAACTGGAGTGAAGGCTTGGGAATTTTTTTTTCTTTTATGGCTTGCATAAAATAACCTTGCGATAGTAAATCGAGTACCGTTCTATATGCTGCAAGGAAAAAGCTACACCGTATCGATGTCTTGTCGATAGACGAACGTTATTGCACAGGAGATGAAGTAATTGATGAAGATTATCTGTAATTGGCACTCACACAACCTGACAATGTTTAAATGCGGAGGGTCTTCGCATTTAAAATACCAGCATACCGTTTCGTTTCATTATTGTAGACTTGAGATTCAGAGGTCTGTAATTTCGTTGTAATGATGTACCATAACACTGGGCGCCGCCAATTCACAATGTCCAAGTCTTCCGTGCAATTTTCTTCTGTAACAGATGTCTTAGATGAGACGCGTTCCTTATAGCAATATATTACATCATTCAATCAATCTCATTGTCAAATATCATATCTCTGAAATAGGCATGATTACAGTAGCAATCTAGTGCCGCTGCAATTTAAACGGGAAATGATTTCCATGATCAATTGGCATTAGATCTGTAACAAATAGGATAATTCGTTTTCTTTGCCTATCGACAAAGATATCGTTTTTGCGAGATAATGTATGTCTTGAAAAATATTTCCGCGGGCCGGAACACCAACCTGAACCTATACGTGTGAGACCAGTTGGTTGGCCTTTGCGAGTTATCGGCCGTTAATGACCATTGACCAAGTTAATGTTAAGGTTTTTATTGGCAGCACAAAATCCACAGTGATTCTTGTTGATTTGCGATTGTATTTATAAAACCAAATATTTATAGTAATCCATAATGAAGCTCTTACGAATTCGTGCAGTAGCCTTTACCCAGATGTGGTCAATACTTGAGACCTTAAGTAATATAGTTATTCGGAGTATTCAAGTTGGCTTTGCCTATATGCACTGCTTATTTAAGTGTATGGTCATTGGTCACGTATTTTTATTACTTTCACTTCTACTAACCAGTTTTCAGGTAAAACTACTAGTAGTTAGATGTTTGGGCGGAATGTGCCCATGCAAGGATTATAATAAACAAACAAAGATTATCAGTATAATAAACAATTAAAGAATTACCCGATTCTCATTTTTGCAGCAATACTTTTATGACCCTGTGTGCGGCAATCAAAAAGGGGGAATAATTAACGCTAGAGAGAAAAAGAACAAAGAATCTCGATTGACCTTTGTACTCTGGCCAGACATGAAACTTATTGATTAGTAATTCTACTTGTACTTTTCCACTCGCCTCCTGATTTAATCTGTCTCGCTCGACCTCTGGACAAGGACACGAAACTAGAGCTGACTTCGGTCGTACGCGACGGGGCTTGGTAATAGTTGCCTGCCGACAAATCGCCCTGACCTATCGTTTTGTGGTCCAATTTCGTGACGGGGCTTTAGGAATAATTGCCCGTCAAACCACCCTGGTTGACTTGTCGTTTCGCGGTTGACTCGATTTCGTGTACGGGGGGTCATAGGAATAATTACCGGTCGTGACGTGAATAAAGTTTTCTCCTGATCGGTGAGATCCTGGTGCGTGTTTTAGGTGTCTATACGTTCGGCTGTGCATAGTGACGCTTGTAGTCTGTTCCATACTGTCGTACTTGCTCTTGCTTTGTTGTCGACTTAAATAGTAAGGAGAAATGATATGTTCTGGTTATAAATATGTGTATCATTTTGAGTCATATCGAGAACCAGAAAGAATGTCGTGTATTAGAAATAGGTACTAGGCGCCCCCGACATAGATTAACTTAAATAAAGTAACATTTAGAATATAATAAGTAATTAGAGAAATAGCTGATTCTCAATTTTGCTCGCATCAACGTGTTAACCCCCGGTATTACGTACCTAGTATTCGGTGCAAGCAGCAAATGTCGCTGTTCCATACCTATACCGCGTTCTAGCGTCTTAGGACAGACAGTCCGATCCGAACAATGTATTTATGATGGGTTCTTTTTACTGCTTCACGTCCGGTCAAGCGTAATCATGCCAGTGCCTATAAATGATATGTAATTTACCGCGGGATATTAATTTTTGTATGCTGTATATGATATACAACTTGAATCGATCAGTTGTCGAACTGATGCTTTACCCGTCTGTACGATCGATCACGAGCTCACCACGCACTTGTCGTTCGAGAGCGACTCATTTCGCTATAGACAATCAGTTGTGTTCGCGTGTACCGTAACATATCCTCAACACTTGTTATGCCAACGCCTCCACGCGTATTTACAATATCATACTAAGGAACTATTGCTTCGGCAGCCACGCACTGTCGCTCGAAGTCAACAAATTTCGCTGCAGACAGTCAGTTGTGTTCGCGTATGTGTCGTAAATATATCCTCAACACATGTTATGCCAATACCTCCAAGCATATTTGCGGCATCATACTACGGATATATTGATTCGGGGGAGTGTTACCGTCAGAGAATTGCTGTGTCACCCCTTTGAGCCTCGCATTTCCCGTTCGAACTCGGTAACTGCGAGTACGATGGCAGATTCAGTGGTATAGTGACGAATCGGGATAGCTCGCTTCATCGGGGATCAGTGGACTTACCTTATTTTGCTGAAACGCGCTCGGTTGCGGTGGTGCAATAATGGGGGACGAATTGTGTCAGATCATACGTGATGCAATCTAGCCTACTTTCGGTGGGGTGTAAAGATGAGTGAGAGATTTCGATATCTGACTCCGCTCCGACTCGGGTTGCCAAATCAAAGTCCCAAAAATCCGGCTAGCACGTAAAATCCTGTTATTTCCACATGTTGCGAGGGCAAAATATAGCATAAATCCGACTCTCAAGGCTATTTGGCTGCATCCAGCCCGGCGATAGCTCGCTTCACCGGCGATCAGCTGACTGACCTTATTTTGCTCGGTTTCGGTGGTGTAATAATGGGGGATGAATTGTTACAGATCATACGTGATGCAATCTAGTCTACCTTTGGTGAGGTGTAAAGATGAGTGAGATATTTCGAAATCCGAATCCACCCGCCCCCCGACTCAGGCGGACAAATTGGGGTTAACCCCGGCCGGTACGTAAAGTCCTGTTACTTCCACATATAGCGAGCGCAAATTAGAGGATAAATCTGACTCTCCAGGACACTTGACCGTATCCAGCCCTGGCTTCGCTAGAAGCCGATGAAATTCGAGGTCTGGAAACGTTTAAGTGACCACCACCCCCTTCCAGACACGATAGTTCTACTATCTTTACACGATATGGAGATGACGTTGCATATTCATTTGCGTACAGCGAAACCTTGTATCGACCCATTGGTGGAATTATGTTCAACTATACAGGTGTTATTAGTGCAATCAGGTTTAGCACCACAAGAAGTATATTAGCAAAGTCCTATCCACCACAAAACGATAATACCTTTACCATACCAACAAACAAACAAACAAACAAACAAACAAACTTGTCGTTCGAATACTTGTAATTTCGATGTGCTATGATGTACGCAAATCAGCTGTGATCAATCGAGCGTGACACAATCGATGTGAGTCATCACAATCCGCCTGTTTGCCATACGGCCTCATTCAAGGGAGCATATGTCCTCCTTTTCCCAGATATGTCAGCCCATTCGGGCAAATGTACTCTCTTTCTGTCAATTTGTCCTCCTTGTTAGCTTAACATATCCAAAAACAACACCACTAGTAACGCAAAATGTGGGCCTAGATTNCAAAAGTCGGGTATTTACGTGGCCAAATCGGAAAAATGACGCTNTGATGGTATTGNGCAGGCTATTACGTGGATACGGGGCCTGTGTAAACAGGTTTATGTGAATAGTAAAAGCGCNCCAAACTATCGTTACATGAAAAAGATCGAGCNCACTCGACCATGTCGGGGTATACTTACCCTNGTACAGCCAAATGCTCCCATGTCGTAGCGGGAATANCCGGGGAGCATGGTAAATAATTCTCACAAGAAGTACTTTATAACGGTGTGAAATCNACGTCGTTCGTTACGCGACGAGAATGAAGCAAGGCGCCACTGCAATCACTCTCTACACAACGTGCTAAGCACTGTAGGGGATACGCAACTACCGATTCTGGTCCGAGGAGCGAGATATATGTAACGATTTACGACACATGCTAAATTTCCTTTCAAATGAAGTACAAAATGTGGCTTTTGAAGTACTCAAGTAGAAGTAGTTTTAAATAATAGTTGGTATCGTAAAATNACTTTCTAGTTTAATTATAAAGAGTAGGTTTTCCCATAGAACTGTCGAACCACAAGCACTTCANTATCCTATACCCAGCCCACCGACTGCAGAAGCTGCCCATCCCNGATGTAACATGTAAATGGTGCAATAGCGACAGCTAACGGTTGTCAATCATCCATAAAAAAAAACTAGCCAGTAATACAGCCCTCAAGGATAACCTAGGAATATCTATGCGAGTCGACTCGATTGGCCCATGCGGCAAGTTTAGACACGAAAGCATTTTTAGGTGTGATATAATCCCAGTATTTGTACTGTATTTTTCCAAGCACACATACCACAATCGAAAACGTAGTTCGCCCGTCTGACTCCCAGCATTTGCCTCGAACAAAAGTGTCGGGTATAAGTGACCACGGATCTACGCCGAGTCTGTCCACCACTTTTGAGTAGATATTTGGAAAGACCGGCTCGTGATCACGTCCATACAAGGCATAATAGTTCTGCGTGCAGCGAAACTTTGCAGCGACCTATTTGCGGGGTGTGCATGTGTTGTTAGTGCAATCGTGTTTAGCACAACAAGAACGTAGTAATTTGAGGGTGAATAAAATCTTACCCCACAACGATACCAACTTTACCCCCTCGACGACTCCAACGGGATGTATTTATGTGGATTTCATATTATTATGAATAGCTAATCGACCACAAGATACTGTTACGTGCCATCCCCTTCGGTAGAGTTGTTAGTATTGTAACATGATGATCGGGAGCTATGACCTTTTACCCCCAGGTCTAAAAGGGTAGGGGAATTAGTTAGTGATACACCCGTCGGACGGTGTGGTATTCGACAAAATCACTCTGTTTTTACTACGGGAACGATGATCACACTGACGGGCTCTCATCACTTGTCGTACGAATGCTTGTAATTTCGGTTTGATGTGCGCAAATCAGCTGTGATCATTCGAGTGTGACGCGATCGAGGTCAGTCCTATCAGGTGTTTGAGAAAACTCGTATATTCAGTAAGGTTGACGGCAATGCGATATATTTGATGACCCCATTGATACTAATGAGGGTTGCCGTACGTCCTCCCCTCTGTAGGAAAATATCCTCCGCACAAATGTACTCCTTTTTTGCGTTAATTTATCCTCCGTTTCAGCTTAAAATACCCAAAAAGACCGTGAATAACGCGAAATAGGGACCTACGAGAGGCGGGTGGGGTCTATCTTGCTGTTTTCGCATAATCCTGTTATTCAAATGTAGGATTTTGGTGTAGGTCTGATTTATAACTTTGTAAAAGTGAAGTAAACTCATTACAAAACTACTTTCTGCTTTTTTGAAGTCAAACGTGTAAAGAGTAAGTAATTTCTGGGGATGGTGTGAACCTCTGAAAGGTTCAGGTTCGTGTGAACGCGAACATTTTTGAAAGGTTCTGTGTGAACGCGAACGTGAACCTCATGACGTCACGTGACGTCATTTTGCTAATCCACATCCTACATTTCAGTGAAGTGATAGCCTATATTAATGCATACGATACCTAGCGACGACTCGGGCCACATAATGCCACAATGGTGAGTACATATTGACGTCTTAAACGTCGCCGAATGTATCAACTGGGGCAATCAAATGACATAATATTCACATAAAATCACTATCTTCCGTCGCTTTGCCAACAATTTCGACGAAGACTTTCGAGGGAATATAAGC
>ATSW01012085.1:0-21940 GCA_000444245.1 Botryllus schlosseri | reverse complement strand
TATATGAACCCAAGGGTTAGCGACTTTTTCTTTTCACATCAGAACCCTTCACACGCACGTTGCGTAAGAAGGTACTGCATATCAGAGTTGGATCAAGTGTAATTTGTAATTGAGCTAAATGTAATTATTACATTTTTTCATGTAATTTTAATTGTAATTGAAGCATTTCTATTTTGTGTAATTGTAATTGTAATCTGAAAAAAAAATTGCCGAAGTTCAGTTTCAATTACAATATATTTTTGAATACGTTGTTGTGCCGATAGCAGACGGTATATATAAACGTAAGACCTTGATAGCTTCCTCACCCTATTTAACGTCACTTGTATGATTATAAGTTTATTATAGTTACACGAGCTTTCGGAGCTCTTCTTCATCAGGTGATAAAGCGGTGATACCTGACAAGCACAACATAAAAGAATTAGGCATATTTACAAAGGTGTGCTATGTGTGACTCGTTAACTAGATAATTCAACCATGCTAAACTGTTTCCCATACTTCAGTAGCAACAGAAAACTTGGTAAATAACAATATATTATAAATCACGGGTCGGGAGCCTATATGGCTCTTTTGATGATATAATATGACTTTTTGATAAATTCCTAATTTGCCACTTAATTCGCATCTTATTTATCATTATTGCTGAATTTGTAAATTTTCATAACGACCGGAATTTTTATGNTTGTGGTAACTGAAACAACGTCTTTGTGGGGTCAAAGAGTGGCATATCCAGGGCCTCTTACGGACTCGGAACCCTCCATTTCAAAATTTTGAACAATTTCCTACATCACTGTCAGAGTTTTTTTTTTTAATGTTTCACCGGTACTGAGGCTTGCTGCAACAATTGCAACAATTGCATTCAAGTTTTCAACCAAGGCTTTATCAAACTTGATCACGCATTTGAAGAGATGTTCTCCCAATCTTTATCCTAAATATATAAAGCTCAAAAGAAAACACCAGGAAAACACGAAGAAGACAAAGGCAGACCAGACTCGACCACAACCACATATCGAGTCATTTTTTCAAACTTCTTCCCAGCATATTTGCTTCATATCATGCCACTCAAAAAGCATTAAAGGTCAACTGCATCTTCATAGACAACTTTGCGGAATCATGTTCAGAATTTTTTTTCATACCGAAATTGCCGACTTTCCGTATTTCAAACTAATCGGAAATTGCCGTAATTTGGACCGAAAGTCCCAATATTGGTATGTTTACAGAAAAAGCGGAATGTTCATTGTGACGTCATGTAGTTGACATCTCTTCTGGCCGCTGCAGATGTATGGCGGTATGGCGGTCTTGCAGTAGCAGGGCGCTTATTTTGGTTAGTTATGGCGGAGGTTTCGCTTGTAATGGATTCACCAGGCGAGTCCGAGTACTCAGATGTCGAATGTAAGTATGCTTTTTCCTCTCACTTACGAAAGTAATGTTGAAACGAGGACACGTTTCAAGTGTTGATGTGCTCGATCCCATATCAGTGGAACTTCTTGCTGCTCCGAAAACGAGGGGTCGTTTGAGTATGATTATTGATGACTAACCTAAGGATGTTAGTGATATATAGTATGATCAGCCTAGCTTGTTCAGCTTAAGCCGCTTGTCTAGACCAAATGAAATACACCGGTACGTGTATTTTGGTGGAGAACCTCCTTCCAGTTATTAATCTTGGTGTTATCAATTACAGTTGAGAGGATGGAGGTTGCCAACTTATGCAAACTATCAGGGGAGAGTTGAAGTGCTGCAAACAGGTCCATCGAGCAACGAATGAATTATTAGTGCATCACAGCATTATCAGGATTTCAATCAGCAGTATGTATTGGAGATTGTCTCGCTATAGATATCAACAGGAATATTGTCATATAATTATAGCATCCAGTTTGATGCATGAGCGAATGAGTCTCATTCAATGTTCCCTCTAATTTTTGACGGGTCTGCGCACACTCATCAACTCACTGCGCAGACCCTTGGAAAACAGTGAGTAACGACTAAAAAAAAGGTCATCACTTCGGATTTTTTGTGCGCAACTTAGATTTTTTGTGCGCAGAGACCGTGAAAGCACTGCGCATTTGCGCACGTGCGCAGCTTAGAGGGAACATTGGTCTCATTTACATGAAATGTTGAGTCGGGTGTCAAATAATTACCCGTCAGTAACACAACAATTGCGCTTTTCAGGAAGCTGAGAAAAACTGTACACGGAAATTTTGTTTGCTTGGGACTGGGATTCTGCAACAAAAGCCAACGAAAAATCCTGTCTGCGCATCCGATTAAATCCAGTACTTTCAAAGGATTTCAATTTTACAATGCTTCGTGAAGGAATAGTTGTATTGAAAATGATAAATGCAACATAACCAATCCATCAATAGTACTATATACTGTGTCGGGGAGAGAAATATAGAGTTTTGTGTCAAGCAATAGCTTCTTTCAACTAATTTTGACGATGCCGTTAGTCGAATGAGGATGAATCATCACAATAGACTTGGTCGACTCGGCCGTTTCTGGTCTTGCTTTAATGAATGCGTCAACTTCATCATTGCAGGAATCTAGAGCAGGAGTAAAAATATCACAGAGTTTTATAACAAAGTCGAATCGAAGGCAGTAGGCCTATATTAAATGCTGTTCGGAAGTATCATAAAAATGAAGGATTGCCAACTGCATCCTACCTAACTTTACGACTATTATGATGATAGTGAAAAGTTTTCATCTTTTACTGAGCGGTCAATATTGATAGGTTCAGTCACAGATATCTGACAGTGACACTCCTCATTCAATAACTAAAGTAACTAATATGATGACATGACCGCACATGTACCGTACACAAAAAGAAGTGTATTTTCAAAAGTAATAGCAACTCTTCCATTAATAGGAGGTCAGCGATATATAACCATTATACGTCATGAAGTCAGCAGGTTATGAACTCCCTTTATAGTAACTAATGCATTTATAGATCTTTTTTCCTTAATTGATTTTCAAGTGTTTTTATTTCAGACTACGTACACTTCTACTTACAAGTTTTTCAAGGCATACATATTTCAGTTATTTGCACATGCACGTGAGTGTAAACAATAATAATACTTCGATGACTACCATACCACAGTCAATACTATACTATAAGCGGTTAGTTACACTCTTACAAAACTATAGCTGACACAGTACATTTTCACTTACCGATTTCGGACACTTTGTATAGCTTTAGAAGTGCGTTCCTCTGACATTACCACAATTTCACTGGTGCGTGGAAATAAAGTATGAACGGCACTACTGCAGTACGTCGGCAAGAGTTGCCCGTGTTCAGTAGTCAGTTTTCTTGCGTGATGCGTATCTCGGATACTTCATTGAAGCAAGATACTTGTTAGTGATTCGCATTTGAAAATGACTCTGCCTTTGGTTGTCTATAAGTCCGCACTTTTGGTCTTAATGGCGTCCGGTCGCCTGTCGGTATATGGATGGGTTTTGGCGGCGATGTCAATGCATTGTAGGTACGGCATATTGCGTATTCGACCAACCATACGCGACATAACATCTGACTCTATGAATTATCTCCTTCACAGCTTTCATGATCCCACTCAAAGACCCAAATCCACAGCAAATCTAAGCAATAATCCCACCTAGCAGCCAACAGAAATAACAAGGACTTTTGTTGTGTCAACTACTTGACGTCATTTCACGGCTGGGTGATTTCGTTTCCGTTTTCCGGAATTTCGATTTGTAATTCAAATTACTTGAAAACTATCAGGTAATTTCAATTTTCATTATTTTATTCATATTCCTAACCACATAATGTACGAAATAAGGTCAAGTCATTTTGAAGATGCAGTTGACCTTTAACAAAAGCTCTGCTCAGATCAATAGCTTGTGATCAGTTACGATTAAGTATTGTAGATAGTCAATAATTCAGAAATCTGTTGTTGGCTGTCAGAGGTGGTCAAAGTAGACAAGAAAGCTACTCAAGTAGAAGTAGAAGTAGCGGCGAAAAAATCTACTCAAGGACGAGTAGAAGTACTTTCTTCCGTAAGCCACCTAAAACTACTTGAGGTAGAAGTAGAATTGACTGACTTTAAATTTACCCAAGTAAGTAAGTAGTTTTGAAAACAGTCTTAATTCGTTCTCATGGACTGTCAACAGCTGCAAATTGAGCTATGCGTAAGGTGCAGAGAGCTTGATTTGTATTGATGCATCCCAGAAGGTATCAATGTTTGACAGAATATGCATTCTTTCGCATCATGGGATGCAAACTATAGTATTGATATGCAAATGCGATACTAACCCTTTGTTTACTAGAATTTCCCGTTTTAGAGAATATCATGGCATGGCGCCCTACCCCATATTATAAGGCCCCAAGTTTAGGCGAAGAGCAATACGGATAAGTTGTATCGGATACGGTTTCAACACTTTGCGCGATTAGTTTACGTTAATAACAATTATTGTGGATCGTAAAATTTATATTTAGTTTAGCTTATTTTCGAAAAATACGCTTGCTTTTATGCTTCAGCATGTATGTTCTGCAGACAAAAGAACTGAAAGTAATTAGAACTGAAAGTATGATACTCAGAATTGAAAGTGAAATATAAATGCCACTTCTAAAAAGCGGGAAATATATTTCATGTCTTTTGTCCATAAAGCGTCAAAGGTGATCTGCTAAAACAGGTGTAACGTTAAAAAAAGCCGTATTTTCCAGATTAGCACGACACGTCATGTGCTGCTGGATTACGATATGATATGTAATTGCTAGAGTGCGAATCGGTAGTTTCAAATCTTATGCCCATATTTACTGTGATTAAATATTTGGTATGGGCGACGATGCGGTGTGAGCGGAATCAAGCAATCCGGTAACTAAATGATATTCACTGATACTTTCATGAAAACATATTTGTCACTCCATATAACTACTGTGCGGGAAGCGCAACAAAATTTCTGCGCTTTACTTGACCTTTATGAATATTAAAAGTTGGTGCTCCGTGAAAACAGCCCCGAAATTCCTCAGGCTATCTTTCGTATTAGGGGATTAAGCTACTTCTACTTGACTAACTGAAAATAGCGAAAAATAAGTAAGTAGACCACAACATATTACGAAGTAGAAGTAGAGAAAATCAGATCTACTTGAGTAAGTACCAGAAGTAGAGGAAAACTACTTGAGTACTTCCAAGAAGTAGAAGCACTTCGTTACTGACTACCTCTGTTGACTGCTGAACCAAGATATGTAATACCAAGCCGCTCCATATTTAGAAATTCCCATCATACCAACGCTTATTCAATAATTGGAAGAAGAGTTTGCTAAGTCTTACGTTGTGAAGCAGCTGGAAAAGGGGCCAAAATTGTATATTCAGTAAGAAAGTCTGTTAATGCTACCTCTTATTTGCAACTTAAAAAAATATTGGTAAAAGCACAGAATGTGCAATTAGATGTAATTCGCAGCTTGTTATGTTGCAAAGTGTCTTAAAGCAGGGTTGTAATGATTCGAGTCATGCATGACTCGACTCGAGTCACGATTTTCTGATGACTCGACTTGACTCGAGTCATTTTCTCAAAATACGGAAATGACTCGACTCGACTTGAGTCAATCTGTGTATTGACTCGACTTGGACTCGAGTCATTGCTCATGACTCGCACCAAGTCATATGACTCGAGATTCAAACGGCCAAGACCGACATTTCATTATAAATTCGAAGAATCGTAAAGTAACCAAAGTAATGGGATTTGGTGTATTGGTACAGGTACTTGAAAATGCGACCAAAATCTTCTAAAAGTGAGGGAAATTAGTATATTATAAATGCTAACCATTCGATATCACCAAAGAGTGAGTTTAATAAGACTTTAACTGGTAACTGAGGAGTCAACACAATGACTTGGACTCGGACTCGAGTCATAACACCATGACTCGGACTTGACCCTCTGCTCGATGACTTGGACTCGGACTTGACTCGATGATGAATTGAAAATGACTCGACTTGACTCGAGTCAAAACTATAATAGTGAGTTTGACTTGTGACTCGAAGCCTTGTGACTTGGTTACAACCCTGTCTTAAAGGATCACGAAGAAGTCAATGCGGCTCTCACCTTGATCCATTCACGGAAAAAATAACAAATCAAGATTATTTGGAATTGAGTGAGCTTATGAATGTGCTACTGCCTTTCAAGGAACCAATGCAGCAAGTTGAAGGAGAAAATATTGCAACATCCTCTAGCATTTGTGCGGCAGAGCTTGGCTTACTGAAAGCAATGGAATAACTAAAAACTCTAATCTCCACTATTGCCAGAAACTGACAGCTAATCTTAAAGACCCTGTTTTGAAAAGATTGTTGCCATATACAAATTCTCCTGACAACAGACTTGCATCTCCTCTTGATCCACGATTTAGAAACAGCTGGATTGAAGATGACGTCGAAAAAGAAGAAGCAATACTATTGTAATTTGTAATTGAGCTGAATGTAATCAATTATATTTTTCATGTAATCGTAATTGTAATTTGATATATCTAGCATGGAGTAATTTTAATTGAACTGATTTAATGTAATTGAACCAACACTGCTGCATATCTACAATTGAAGGTAGGTATTGATGGAAAATGCATGCCAGATATACATCAATAAAGGAAAGTATTTGCTCTGCACTATGCCGGTTGGCCGTCGCAACTCCACCATTCATGCCACACCGTCGGTCCGCCACACTCGGTGAAGCAAGCAAATTCATCGGTTATTGTTTCTCTGCGCGGTCATTGTACATAACAAAGGCTAATTTCAAATTCCTTGGGGATTTCGGAGATTTCACGCGTTCCAGTGCTATGACATTGTTGATATTGCAATTTTCAGAATCAGTGCGACAATAGCATTCGACTGATACTAATAACTCTGAGATGTTTACGGTGAATTGCGCCATCACAGACGAGGCTATAGAATCATCTGTGCGTCACCTCTCCTGCCACGTTATATTATTGAAGAATACACATGAAAATTGCTTGATTTGGGGTGTAAAATGTTCCAAATTAGCCATTCAAGAAGATCGATAGAAAATACCAATATGGTTTTGTAATTTCTTTTATTAATCCTGACAACAGATTAGGTTGGCCTACTGCCTCACTTGCGTCCCCCGATTGCACGTCACTACCAATAGTACATAGTATATTATATATCGCCGCTACCTCGTCACATGAGCGAATCGACCTTTTCTTCAGGAAAAGAGCAGGACCATTTCTCCCAATTGTTTCTCAACATTTGCGGAACATTCACCTCCCGGTTTTCAACATTTCCCCACGCGTGGCTCACGATGACTTGGGCCGCCGATTCGTTCATGTTTTTACCCAATTCCCAATCCGTTCGTAACGCTAGCGGGGCCGCGTGCAAGGCAAGTCTTAATATGGCTTCTGCTGCAATGTGATTTCCCATTAATCGCACCCCAGCCAAATATTTTATCCTCATCAACCCGGTGATCCAGACATCGTCCAAGATCAGGTATTCCATTCGCCGTGAGGTCCGGAAGAGCTTTCCAGCCAGCTCAACTGGCATGGAGTACCATCCACCCCTACAATAGGGAGGCCAATACTCCGGTGAATACCTCAGTTTCGACATGTACCACTCGCTGGTGGGACGTCTCGCCGGAGGGTCACGTTCTTTGTAGCTATACACGCACATAATGGGAAGATGTCGAGTTGACGGTGCGCTCTGCACCTTTACGAGTGTTTCGCTGATGCTGTTGTCGATGTATCGCGCAAAATTCGGCACGTGTAACGCCATGTCGTCGGTAGCGCTTGAAAAAATCCAATCGCCCGGAAGAGAGTCCGCCGCCCACTGCATGCTGGCGAGAGTTTTCTCTGGGATATGTCTGAAAAAAGATTTACGCCAAAGTGAAATCTATTAGTAACTCCGGCCTCCCAGACGCATATTTTCATTACAGAGTACTTATTTGATTTATCTCCCGTTATGTGCATCTATACGACGTACGACGCAATCGCTAGCAATCCCGTTGTCTACTACGATGACTCTCAGTACAATGCACGCATGTGTGGACTGATTGGCCAGGTAACTTCGTCGCTTAAGCTGAATGATTTTCTAACTCAGCTGCCTTTTGAAGTGTGTTTATTTAGTCGAACTATAGATGACTAACCTACGGTAGGTACGTAAGTTAGTTATCTATAGTCTGTCAGGGTTATTTCTGAAATTAATTTTGCGTAGTGGTGAGCTTCAACGCCATTTACGCCGACGGTCTGGGTTCGATTCCCACCGTCAGAGGTTTTCTGCATGGGCTTCTCTTCCCCGTGTTGCCGTTCTCAAGGCGACAAAAATGTCCACCAAAAGACCCGATACATAACATATTCATAAAGAAAGGAAAGAGCAGCAAAAGAGCGTCTGAAAGAACTGCTGATTAAAGATTAACATCGAAAAAACTGTAACATCGGGCAGAGACTTTAGGCCTTGAGCCGAGGTGGATGCCAGATTAAGAGACCGCAACTGATCGATTCGGCATCCTCCTGTCTGTTCATTACATTGTGTCTTGTGTATCGCATTGTACATTGTGTGTGTCTTGATCGCGTAAAAATATAATCTGACGATTATTGATGTCAAACTATATAGGTCTTTCGAGTTGGAAGAATCTTCGAGGATATATCATCTATGGATTTTAGCTTACATTACCATATGCACTGTGCAAATTTTGTTTTGCTTGGTGACAATAAACAGTCTCGTTATTTACGACATTTGGTTCTAATTCTCATGTGGCTAAATTCTACATATAGATGCGAGGGAATGTTCCTGGCATTTCCGTTTGGTTAGAATCGAAAGCAAATTTTTGTGGAGCTTGCATATGGCCGCAGTGTCAAACTATAGATACCGAAGGTAGTCAAACTATGGCTCCGTATCAGGGTCAGAATCTATCTGGCTGATATGAACCCTCTTACACCTCTGCTGGGTGCTGGATATAATATTCTTGCAAAACTTGATCTTAAACACCTAAATGTTTTCATGATAGCCGATGAGGGCCGTGGAAGTTGAATGTAGACACAACTCCGTTTACATCAGCGACAAAACAGATGAAATCAGACTTAAATTTTGTGAAGACCAATGCAAGTGTCAATTAAATGGACCACTAACCATTTGAAATAAAACGTCTAGAAAATTACCATCGACTCCACTAAGAAACGCTCGACAGAAATTACGTCTGCGCCATCGCCGTGATATGATTGTTTCGTACAGGTCGCGCTTAGCAAAGCATAACCGCGCTATGTTTTAGGTGACTTAAACCTTCGGAACGCATGCATTTGTCGGATTGGTAAAGTTTCACTCACTCGTCCGTGTCGAGGATATCGACAAGCAAGATGTCTCCGTTTGCGTTGTGCTCTTCGACGATGGAATCTGGTTCCTTCCCTTCGTCACTGGGCTTCAATCCTACGACGAACACAGTGAAGAATGTCGAGCCGTCGTAAGTAACTAGATCTGCCCATGTTTCTCGAATGGCATTCCGTCGGTCTACATTTTCTTGCGCCGACTTCACAAGCACCACCGATGTCCACCGTGCTGAAATAGAATTCGTGATTGGAATTGAAATAGTGATGTTTTTTTGCTGTTACGTGCCCTCCTGTGCAAAACATGCAATCTTATACCGCTGCGCAAAGCATCGCCTGTCAACGATGATATTCCGAACACGGTGCTTGACTTAAGCACAGCACGGGACGAGTGTCTTGGCAGGTACTGAAATGAACCTGACTTAATACCGGATAGAAGTAGGGTAAAATTTATACAAAAATCAATTTGAAGCAAGCATGTTTAAAACATGGGGGTGAATATGTCCCCTTGACGAAAAAGGCTTCTGGCCGCTGTATTAAACGGGCAAAGAATATCTGTAACCAGGTCTACATCGCTTTGCAACATTTTTTACGGTCGGCAGTCATCATCATTATCATCATCAGAACACCGATTTCGAGGGTTCTAACCATTCCATATTGTTCGTCGGCTATATGGGGTGCAAATCGCCGTAGGCTCACACTACATGTTTTATCGAAAGTATTTACACAATAATGGCATAATTATACAATGTTTTAAAACATTATTTGTTTTAAATGCTATCCTATATATAGGCAGCAGTGTATTTGGATCGGTCTGATCCGGATACTCGAAGATGCATTGGGACTAGGGGGGACCGGAGACAATTGTAAAAGTTTTTGTATTTTCGAACAATACGTGTTTTTCTCGTGGATATTTCATTTCCAAACTTTTATATAAAGAAGCCAACAACTCGATTGTTGCTATAAAAACTAAAATGGAACTCAATCAATCATAGAAATTTTGGGTCGCGAAAATCGTCGCTCAAATTTTACAATCGCCCCCGTACCCGGGGCAATTGTAACAAACATGCGGGGCAATTGTAACAGTGTTATATTTATAACTAAAAGCAAACAGAAATGAACAACAATAATGGGAGCACAAATTGTACTATTGAATTAAACTAAAAAAGAGAAGTTTGAACGCTTCTAGGCTACGCCCCATCGCATTTTTGCATCTGGAGAAATCATCATCTTTCGCACCTTCTGCATGAGCTCAAATTATACAAGAAACGCATTCATTCCATCATCTCCCAACACATATACGGCCTCTTCTACCAAGGTGCTGTAGTTCAGCGTGCATAATGGGTTGGGCATTCGGTCACCTGCGAAGGTCCGAAACCGACCTGGCTAAAATATCTTTGTTGAAGGGGCCGATGATTGTGTAGCAAAACGAGGAAACAACATTGTGGGGCATCAAAGCTAGTGGTATTCTTCTGTTCTGTACAAAATTAAAATAAATTGTTCACACCAGTTGACAAAATGTAAGTGGGCCATGTCAGGGGATGATGATTCAGTCATGGGCAAGTTCTTAAGTGACCATTGAAGGTCGACAAAGCAAAAGTCGATCAACATGAGATAGGGTAGTAGAATCACGGAAATAACCGGACCCTAAGATTCACGTCACCACTTTTGTATGGCCGTTCCGACAGAGTATCATGTTAGGAATAGTGTGACCAGGTAGAGTCTGTTCTGGTATTGAATTTCTGGCTGTTGCAAGATTCATCTGCAGTAGATAATGGTGGTACCAACGTATGAACGCAGATATTCAGCATTGAAAAGATATTATAACGGGGCAGAAGTAACAGAGTGTTTCATTTTCCCCTGACACGCTCGACCATGATTAATGTCTCAGGATGGTGCCTTCCCGGCGACGCTAGTCCTAGTTTCCCTATCATCACGGTAGACTATGGTAACATTGTTCCAGCTACATATATTGCATTGTAACCAGTTAAGGTTTTCTTCTTCAGAACAAATTATTCCAGACCAGAAAATATTTACTCAAGGGTCCAAAATTTCGTTTTTGTTGAAATTATTCCGGGGATTCGCGTCGTAGCTCAACGTCACTTCAGGCATATTAGAAAACATAACTACCGCATGTGCACTCAAAATATGAAGGCGATTTCTTCATCCTACTAGCGGTGAGGTCGATTGTTACATTTGTCCCGTGTTACATTTGTCCCCGGTCTCCCCTACTACAAAACAAGAAACTTGTGTTACAAACGGCTTTGTGAATGACATTCATGTAGGTCGAGTAAACATTCCTAGGCTGAATGAGGCGCTAGAAAGGACATCGAATGCAAAAAATCAACCAATGGAACATTGTAGCGTACCTCTGTACTGCTATCTCAATTTCGTAATTTACTGGTATGTTACCGGTGTCGGAGGACGCTTCTTCCAATATTGAAGGCTCAATAATAAAGTCGAATTTCTGCCGTGGTTCGTCCATATTTTTCATGAATTCCGGTGCATCAATAACTTCAAGGGCGAGACGTAACACATCAGCCGTTTCGGATGCTTTGGCCGCATCGCGATCCTCATCCGTTTCGAGCTCAGATCGAAGAACGCTTTTCGCATCGTTTGGTGCACTGTGCAGGGTCAGAAACATTGCAAACAGAACAACGGCAAGCACTGCGGCAGCACCCATTTTTCGTTTTAGAGCCGTATCTATCTGCTTTGACCCCGTAACCATGCTGCGAATTCGACCACTAAACACTAAACTGCATAATCCCCTATTTAACCCTTTTAATGGGGGGGGTCACTGGTGACCCAAGTTCAAGTTCATCCCGCAATTTCTCCAGAGATATATGTCGTAGCGGACTGCTTTTGGTTTCTATGAAAAGCCTGCTATCTTCTGATTAATATGATACCTAATTTGAAGGTACAGGGCATGAAAATTTTCGAATACCGACGATCTTACATGAAGAGTTCGGCTGAAAATACCCATACCTAAAATTTCCAGATATTTTCCGAGTGGAAAATATAGTCAGAAATTCTGCCAGAACATAGGAAGTCGACTTGTACGGTATTCTGTGTGATTTATCACCGTTTGGAACATCAAACCTTGTTCTGGGGCGTTTTCTGAGGGGGTTTGGTAATTGTGGTCACGCTTCGGTGATTTTCAAGAACATAGCCAAGTTCAAGACGGAAAATGAGTCATAAACTGGTTTACTATGCCTGCAAATAGTGGGATATGACAAGAGAAAGTATACCACGTTGTTTTATGCCATTAACCGGGTGGTAGGGGTCCGATTCGGTATTGATCTTGAACTTGACCATTATGACCACTCACTGACCACGCCCATATGTAAATTTTTCATGTAATATTGATTTTTCGATGTCTGGCGAGCCGCGCGGTTTACGGTCATGGTTGACGGCTTGTTTGAAACCAGGCAACGGTGGCTACGCACTGAGGCATCATTTTTGACTCTCTGACGCCATCCTGGGGGCCAGAGGGGAGAAATGAGAGAGAGAAAGAGATTTTTCAGAGAAAAAGTTTGTATATTTAGTCGTATAAAGAACCCTAGACATGGCATGGGGTGTCGATCGAGGGTGGAAACGGTAGACGGCTATACTCCGGCCACTTTTAAACTGGAATAACTCAGATTAAGGTCTTGGTGAGGTCACGGTATGAATTTGAAAAGTGATGGTCAGTTCTGCAAAATCGGACCCCCCATTAAAAGGGTTAACATGGCTCATTATCCTGAAATATGTGAGAAATGCATTTATTCTGATAAATTTTGTGTCATTTGACGCCACCCGAATGTCGAACACGTTTGCTCTTCGGAGCAATAATGTGAATTCCACGAACCAATGTGGCGTAACCTTGACTAAATCGTTAGAAAATGTATAGAATAGCTTTGACAATCGCAGTGATAATTCGAGGTTTATCGCAATTATAGCTCCATTATTGGTGTAATTAAAGTATTTGAGTGAAACTATAGTTCTTGTTGATAACACCATTCCTACCACTAGGGTTGCATTTAAAACAAAAGTATGTTTAATGCAAATATGTTTTAAACAAAGTCCTTGTTTAAAACATGTTTTTTTAAAGCCATGACGTCGCGAATATTTAACTGTGACGCCATAGTAGATTGATATTGACAGTTAAAAATATAGGGTTAATATAGCTCCTTTGATGAAATAGGCTTCTAACCCCTGCCATATACGGATCAAGAATATTATTAACCAGGACTACATCGTCATGCTGCATTTTTACGGTCGGCGGACATTCACAGGAATAATTGGAAATGTATCATACTCTGTCCAGGAGACAATGTCATGCAAAGTTAAAAAGACGGGTTTGGTGACAGGCTGACGTCATGTGATCTACCAATACCCCTTCGTGATCGACTCGCTGACAGACTTTAATAGTAGCTCGCGGTGTAGTGATCTGAGACGGGGCTTACGTGGAAAATGTACCACCGAAACGGTTACACGACAATGCCATCTATGGGTGGTTATTATATTTCATATATTTGAAAGTTGACTAGCGCACAACGAGTCCCGCATAAATGACCCTACCCCGTATTTTTAGCAATCACGGCGTTTCGAATACCATTGACTTTTTACACCAGGCCGATGTTCATATTTACGATTTATGATCTACTATTTTAGCTCTACGCCATGCGTAAGACACCGCTTAGGCGGATCAGATGCCGTTCCTGAGCAATGATCTGCCAAGTCGCGCTAACCCTGAACGCCTATATGTCGCAAGCTCAGTTTGGCATGTTACGGACACGATTGGCTGAGAGATTACAAAGGGACTTTCTGTTACGATAGGCGAAATTTTCTTCGCTTTCCAAATTGCATATTGCACTAAATACGTTACGTATGTTATGCACCGAGGCCGAGCCACCAACATATTTGATGTTGGCATGTGAATTTTCCGATCGACTGAAATTGCGACGCAATACAAAAACCAATAGGGTAACAGATTCCGAGATGCAAATGACACTGACTCGGTTTGACGTGGTGATTTTTTCCCGCGAAGAATAAACGTTATGATTTCTTTATATGTTCATTGTGCACTGTGGACTGTGCAGTGTACTGGGCAGTAGACACTAAAAGTTTGCTCTCTGTCTGACTTCTCAATTTCAGAAGTGGTCATTCGCAGCTCCCGTAAACACTAGTGAGTAATTAAAAACTATTTGGCGATGAAACGCCATAGCTGATCCTTCTCCGTGACAAAGAGTGGTCATCATACCTATCCCTCTCTTCTCTCCTCGCGCGCACAACATAAGTGTTTAGATCAGGGGTTCCCAAACTAGTGGTCAACTAGATTTTTGGAAAGTTAGAATTGCCTGTCAATTATATACGTCGAATGAAATCAATCCTTTTTGGAGGTGCAGAACTTTGACATACGATTGAATAATGCATTCATATTGGGATAACTCCGAATATTTCCGGTTTACACTCGTCAGGGGTAAGCAATAGTGTCAGCCGAAAACATTTGGGTTTATTTCAATATGAATATATTATTCAAAACCAACCCTCTTAAATGAAATACTGAATGGTGACTTATACTATATACATACACTTTTCACATGAGCGTAATCAGATTGACTATTTGGAAAGGACTAAATTTCAACAATAAAATGACTTAAATTTCACGGAATAACCAAAATGGTTGCATATTATTAATATTGTCAGCAGTGACTCGTTAACATTGATATGTTATTGTCATGGTGTGCAACACATAAAAGTGATATGCGCCACTGATTTTATTTTTCCCAGTAAATATACCCACAATTTTGTCACCGAAAATCAGCTTTGCCGTACCTGTTCGCAATTCCGCGTCGCTCATTCTTTCTAGTGTCTACTTAAAACAGTCTGGTATCACGATTCACGCCTTTGCACACAAGCTTTCCATGACAAGCGTCAACAATTTTAACTCGAGCTTGTAATTTTCTGATTACCGATGTCCCCCCTTACAAATACAACCTATACAATCGATAGACGGAATATTTTAAAGCAACTCTCCACTCTGCTATAGGGTATGCGTGTGGAAGTGGGAACTCATGCATCACACATTTTACTATCCGTTACTCAACGCATCGACGCATTCAAGCGAATAAGCAATACCAATAGTACCAAGCAATACCAAAAATGCTATTACCGAGATGTTCATTACCGAGAATACTATTACGGAGAATGGACATTGCCGAGAATGTATATCACTGACATTACTGACACGGACATTACCGAGAAAGACGGACGAGCAGACATTACCGAGAAAGACATTACCGTGAATGGACAATGGACATTACCGAGAACAAGATCAATACCCGAGGTTTGACAGCGAATATACCCACATAGGGTTTCGGTAATCGCAACATCGGTGATCAAAATTCCTTGAATGTCGTCTTATTGTCACTTCTTGTGTTACGGTGGTAGTAAATATAACAAAAAACTGAGATGGAGCTTGCGTCATTGATAACACTGGTCTACAAAATGAAAAAAGAAATTGGCAGAACATTTAAGAGCCGTTTCTGGGGTTCTCGAGGTTGCTGATTACGAATGTCACATTAGTTTTGCCAGATTGGCTCTTGTTCAGAAGATATTTACACCATTTAAAAAGCCCAAAATTACTGTATTCACTCTTGAATATTTCACTTGACAGGAAGAAATTTTTTTTCTAATTTTATACAGCGCATAAATACATAATTAACTATGAAGAACCTTCAATTAATAGTCACACACCCCTATATGATAGTAACAAATTTCGCGTCCCCCTTATCGTCATATCAAAATATCTAACCAGAAGCTAGCAATCCCAACGGATAATTTGGTGGCAGGGAAGGTTATTGTTGATGAGAGAATTCTCAAATAGGAAATCCGGCCTATACACAGAGCAATAACTACGAAATGGAGGTAAATCGTGCGGAGCGCGAAAAGAGCCTCTCAGTTTACCGCGGCTTTGCGCGACCCCCAGTTTGAGAACTATTGGCCTACGGAGAAGAGATCTAGTTGTAAAACATTGGGATTCTTACCTAAACCAAATTCCGTTTTAATATATTTGACCCCTAGAATTACTATAGATGGATCTACTACAGAAATCATATACTGCGCTTTAAAATGGGCAGAAAATTTTCTGTTTCGCTGCCTTCAACAGCCCAACACGGTGGAAACATTTCTGACCGCCGTCAGCGCAGGTAACTCATGTAGATTGTACGCGGGCACTGCATAAAACCTCGAAATGACGCGGGTAAGAAAAGGTTGGAAACCATTGATCTAGATAAATACTTTTATACATGACTGGAGTTTATTTATGTACATCTTATACGGGAAAGTCTGTAACTATGATGAATCTAACACCCCTAAATATAGTGCTGTTGCTGTATTTTGATTTTAGAGAGTCTTCTGTGTGCAAAAATAACAAGTAGATTAAATTTCTAAACTTTAAAGTACGACTAAGCCGATTTTCTGTCTAGCCCAGTGGTTCTCAACCTTTTTGTCTTCGCGGACCCCTTTTGTACCTTGACGGACCCCGCGGACCCCCTCAAGTTTTATTTCAAATTTAGCTCAGTTATTGTACAACCGTCATCTGTCTTGTACGAATATCAACTCTAGGCTAGTGATAAACAGCAACAAAATGACAATTCTCGAAAGCAATATCATGCTATACGTGGAAATATGGATAGACTTTCATTATTTCCAAGAAACTTCCGCAGCTGCATCTCTTATTTCTTGAAATAGGTGTTCGCGTTTTGAAAATTCACGCGTTTGATTTGATATGAACGAGTGCCCGAAAATCCATTTGGAGTGTAATGTCAACACCTGACGCTCTCGACGACACCTTTGAGCACGATTGCAACATATATGGCATCAAGATTGAGAAACAGATTTTTCAATGAAGTTATCACTTCCAGACTACTCCTTGCTATATAGCAGCTCATCTTCAAGATATTCTGGAATAATGTATATGTATACACAGGAGAAAATGGATTCCGTGATGAAGTTTTAATCCCTTTTCGAGACAGACATGAAAAAAAGTGTTTTTAACAAACCTCAACAAAANATCTTTAAACAGCAATATGTTTGTATCAGTATAGGCTATTGGCAACTTGGAAATTAAAATGAGTTTACACCAGGATTGTCAAGCATACGGCCCGCCAGACGATTTTATCCGGCCCGCGAAGCCATTCCGAGTAAATAGAAAAATGCTTGTATTATCCAGCATATTTGTTACAAATGCTGATTTGCTTGGAANAAAATACTTCCGTTAAATAGTCTCACAAGACAGCAAATGTCGAGTCTGTTCGTAGGTCACATTATAATAGCCAGACTACGGTATTTTCGTTTCACACTTGTTACCACTATAGGAACAAATCAGTGACATTGACACCCAATTTAGAAAAGGCAAAAAAGTGCCCAGTGAGGTGAGTTTNATAATGTGCCAAAAATGAGTTATTCACACAAGCGAAAACGACAATGCCGGACCGTTATATGAAGTTTTTACATTTATAATATATTATTTACAAAAAACTATAATTCAAATATCAATGCATGGTCGCGGTGCTGTATCATTTGTGACTCGAAAGGTCCCCGGAATCTGGAGAAACCTGAATCGTGATTTAATAATACAAATAAAATACAGCAAATTCAAAAATCTGCGTTTACAGTTTAATCTCTTGTATTCCTCACAACGCATACATACGGCTAACGCCAGATTATGATTTAAGTAAATAGAGCATAGAAATAAGTGAACTTGTATCGTCGTTACCGCCACTGTTTTAGCAGCGGTTCATAAGTGCATTCAACCAGCCACTCATCATCGTCAATTACATTGTTCGCGATCAAAGTGTTCCTACTTGCTAGAATAAAGCCCCCATGATCCGTGATACAATTGTAATATACTGTTATCTATATATGCTTGGTAATAAGGTGTTCAAGTGAAAAGCAAAGCGAGCATTTGGAAGGTTTGAATCCGTCCCGCGACGTAATTTGAGTTTGCCACCCCTAGTTTACACAGTAGGATATTTAATCTCATACGGACATTCTGTAGATGTGCTTACTGAAGCATNAGCAGTTTGAAGCGAAGCTGCTTCGTGAACTCCCTATTAACAAAAAAAGGTAAAAATTCGTTTCCAATCATTTTGCAAATTTAGATGTCTCGCGGACCCCCTGAAAATGCTTCGCGGACCCCCGGTTGAGAACCACTGATCTAGCCATTTCAACGGAACTGGGAGANTTTGGTCAAATAGCCCCATGGGTTATCTCCAAAACAAGAGCCAATTCGAAAAAAAAACAAGGTAATATTCGGAATCAGNGCCCTTCAGAACCCCCAAAACCACTCTTGCTTTGTCTGCCTAAAAATATGTGTTGACCAGTGTNATAGTACTGACTTTAATGAATTTAGCTGGCCTGGTGCGCACAATATNATCGCTGGCCTGAACAATCGCATTTACAATAGGCCCAGTGCGCAAGATGTCTTCGCTAGCCTGAACTANTAATTACCGAAATCGAGTAACGACAACACAATTGCTAGTATAAACGACTACGTGCGCACTGCGCATATACATAACCCACTTTTAATAACATNCATGTTCAGTGTCCTACGTAACTGGTTTTACACCCAGCCCAGTAAAAAAATACCCGATAAAGAAAGAAAAAGAGCAAGAAATAGCTTTTTGAAAAGGACCGACGAAGAAAGAATAACNCCTAAGAAGACTGTTACATCGGACACTATAGGTCGAGGTGGATGCTAGTTCGAGAGACCCAAACTGGTTGGTCGTTCGGCATCCCCCTATCTGTTCATTACATCACATTGCGTGTCTTGTATATCGCATTGTACATTGTGTTTGTGTCTTGGGCAGATGGAAATAGTATCTGACGATTGATAGATTGATACCATTACAGAATGCATGTTGCGACGAAGTAGACATACATACAGCGGAGCATGAGATCTCGTCGACCTCGGCTCGATATCATACCAGTCAAAACCCGATTTCATGGATACCAATAGGCGGCATCTGACATATCGTGATACATTTTGGGATCATTCTGTTCGATTGGAAGAGTAACGTCTGCCCGACANTTTGCTCTGATATTCGATCAATAGCGCAACAATAATGTGGGGAACAATAACTGACAGCACTGACCGTGCGTCGCGTCTTGCGAGTGATCTAAATTGCATCATTTTGAATGTCGCTGAATGAGTTAAGTATTTTCTCGGTAATGTCCATTATTGGTAGTGTCTCTCTCGGTAATGTTCATTCTCAGTAATNGTATTCTCGGTNATAGACATTCTCTGTAGTGTCTTTCTCGGTAATATACATTCTCGGTAATAGTATTTTCGGTATAATGTCCATTGTCCATTTCTCGGTAATATCATTCTCGGTATTGACCGGGCACGCAACTTTTCCAACAAAACTGGGATTCGATCACCAGCAACTGNATAAGCTAATATGTTGGATTTGAGTGGCGCATATANGCTACTTAGTACATTGTACACACAGGGACTATTACTCCATGATTCATAAGAAATGACTATGAACAACTGTGAAGATATACAATAAAATAGAATGATATAAATGAAATAAAAACTCCAATTTTTGTGAATTTTCCCTTGGAGTCATAGAATTCTCCCCAGGAAGGAAATTATCCGAGGTTTGGATCCACTGGCGCAATGCAAAGTCAGTAGAACAATTCATGTTAACTGTCACAGTATGCGGTGATCTATACATCACATTCACAATTAGAAAAATTAAATTGTTATGCCAATGTATATTCAGACCAACCAATAAAAATATATATGGTCGCTACTTGACATATTTTTTTATCGCCCGGAAACTCTATCTAGGTCAGAGGTCTCAAACTCAAATGTGCTCGCGGGCNAATTTCCTGTTTTTTTTTNATGATGCCGCTGGTCGCAGCATCAATCATAGGGGTATTCAATGTATTTTCAAGTATTCCCCATCTGACGGGACCTTGTAGACTGCTGGCATTCCACACACATCGTGAAAATGTGATGTACTATCGCAATATTCATGCCTGGCACGAATAAAAATCACAGTTTTAAATATTTGAATACAATTGTTGGTGTACTTGGCATAACTTGTCAAAATATTGAGATACGGACACACCCAGTGCAAGAGTACAAATGCATCATGACATCGTGAAAGCTGCCGCGTTACAATTTTGAAGCTAGTGGATAGCAAATAAATAACATAAAATTATTGTGTCATAGTAATGAATTGTCCAATCGCCTAACAATCCATTGGTGTTACAGCTGTCGAACTTACTATTTTGTTAGTCGCCACATTTAATTAGCGATAATAACATAGATAGAGATCCAAGATATATCCGAGATGAAACTAACTANATATCAAGGAGGCAACATAATGNCAATGGTTGCCATACCGACCTGCTTATACTTAACGAAATCAGCTACGCTACGCAATGCCGGCTACGACCTCCTTAGGCCTATATATTAGTATTCGTCATGACAGTTTGATACTTCGTTGCGTCCATGTCTGAGTACAAGTAATTCTACGGAAAATCGCGGATACGTTGAAATCACAATTTTCAGTCACAAATCATCAACGCGTCATGTTTTATCATCATGAACAGGTAATGTGGCATAATAGCTGGTCTGCCACTGCACGGTAGCCTTTGAAAGTGTTGCAANATCGAAGTTTGACGAGTAGTTAAGGGTTTTTGAGCAGTTTGGAGTGGATTTCAAGCTCTCAAATCTAAAAATATATATGTGGCTGTTAAATAATGTCGAATACTTGAAAATCCAAAATGCCGACGNGGGTCGCACAAAATGAACTCGCGGCTCGNGTGNTTGAGACCTCACATCTAGGTAATATTCTCACACTATGAAACTTTGTGTCACGTTACCAGGACCTCGTCCAAGAATCGACGTNTACCAATACNAACACAAAACTTAAGTGGCGTTGAGACAATATGACAATTTCTTGCATACTTTAATCGGATGTCAACACACGAGGCATAAAGACAGCTTCCGTTCTAGCTGCGGTTATCTTTNTGCCTCGTATAATGTTCCGCTCGCAAGAACAAATCTACTTGGCTTGGAGAAACAGCNCGGTTTATATTCCTTTTAACGGAGTCTTGTTTCTANTGCAGAGGTCTCAAACTCAAATGTGCTCGCGGGCCAGTTTTCCCGTTTTGACGACGCCACGGGCCGCAGCATTTATAGGGGTATTCTATGTCTTTCCAAGTAGGCTTTATTTGGCGGGAATGAAATGTCCTATTGAAAGTGAGCCGATCAAGCAGACTATCAGTAAACACACATCGTCAAAATGTGATTTACTCTTGTATAAATTTAGGCCTGGCAAGAAAAGAATCATCACATTTATAACTATTTGAATAGAATTGTTGTTGTAGGCCTACTTGATATATATTAATTATAACATATAGACACCATATGGCCGGACAAATGTATGATGCCATCATAAAAACTATCGGGTTATAATTTTGCAGCTATACTATGAATATTTTGAATTTAACAGATTGATAATAGAGACTGATCTGATATCAAAATATTAGGTTGAGCATTGTAATTCCAATCCAGGATTCGACTTCACTTCTGATATGTAGGCCATTAATCTCATGGCCAAATATCTTCGAATATAGGAGCAGAAACAAATATAAATATAATATAAATATATT
>ATSW01012084.1:0-10277 GCA_000444245.1 Botryllus schlosseri | reverse complement strand
ATAAACAAGAGTGATACATATATATAGGTTACTTTATTTGTAGCTCAGTGAATTGATCAACAAACACCAGGGTGGGCTGTCAAACAACTGGACACTCGAGTAGATATACAGAATATCGAAGACCAATTCCAATCCATGTCTGTCCGGTCCAAAATGGACGTCACTTTCAAGCGCATTATTGACGAGCGACAGTTCTTTGGACCCACATGTTTCCCAGAACTGCGACGGTCGAAGCCGATTTCTCGAAAATCAACTGGGAGAAAGGTCTCTACCGGGCGTCACCCACTGATTTTTATTTGGAGGGCATTCTCCAGGCCAAAGACTTTGTGACGAAAGTATTAGAAAGTTAGATCAAGATCACTGATGATGTCGATGTGTTGAAGGACATGAATACATGATAATAACATACTTTCGGTGAAGTTTTCTATGTAGTATTAGGGCTAAAAACACCTTCATTTCTTATTTTTGGAGATTCTCCAAAAATAAAATTTGAAAACATCCAAAACTAAGCTATTTTTGTTATTTTTGGAGAAATCCAAANNTNNNCTAGTGNNTNCNAATCACGGATTACACTTTATTGTGGCGTTTNAAGCACTAGTTCGTCGTCGCCGNNGAAGCTGAGTATTCAATTATTCACGCGCGNATNGGTTAATGGTAAATAGTAGGCATTTACGCGATATCACGGACTCGCTAATTGACAGCGCAGACAGAGGGCGTTTAAGCATTTTGCATGGGGTGGCCGCAAGTCCGCAACCCCATAATTGTGTCGTAACTCGGCGCCTATGCCTAGGACGCTATACCATGTGTCGGGAAAACTTACATAATTGCTTAATTGTACTACACATTTATCAATGTAATTGATTGATTTCAATTTCCAAATTGAATATTCACGCCATGGAAATGCTTTTATAACTTCAAACTCCTAGAATTATTGCGCACGCAGTGTCTTCACGACAATATCTTCGTCTCGCAGACGGCAGAATTCGCTTCCCGCGGAGATGGCAACTTGAGCGATTCTTCCGGTATGAAGAAATCAGGCGGAGAACGCCAGAGAAACCCGAAAGAACATTTCGACGGCAGCGTCTCGTCAGGCGATGGACCCGACAACAACGTCTTGGATGAAGAGGCGCTTCTCCGCACGCAGTACGCTGATATTGCCACCGACCTGAGCTCGCGTCTCGTACGTGCCGCGGTCGAGGCTGGAGCTGTTGAAAACGTTTCTGCTGTTGTCGTGCTCTTCGAAGGCTTATTCCGACAATAGCGTTGCAACGAATGATATTCGTGTACAGGAAGTGGCAGAATAGTTGAGAATGTTTCTTACTCACTATAATTATGATGGCTATTACAATAGGCGCTGATGCAGAATTTCTACCTACATTTTCCTCTTTTTCTGTTTACATCTTAGTTGATCTCTACTATTGCACTGTGTGAAATAAACAATGATTATTATTATATCCTTGCGTTCATATGACCAGTACCCAGTGTTGGGATCAAGTCACGAGTCATTGCCCATTTTGACTCGAGTCAAGTAAAGTCACAATTCAAAGTCATTACATTTTTCTTGCTGTGCGAAATATAGATTAATTGGCCGTTTATCTTGAATGAAATAATGGGTAAATATACAAGCAAAAATACACTGCAGCGCTCACGCACGCATAGACCTGCAAATATAATGCGCGAGAGACCATATAGCTAGGGTTACCATATTTTGGAAATTTGAAAAGAGGACACTTCAGACTTGCGGAACCGGTGGAAAATCCTAAAAAAATGGTAAATTTTTCTCACTTCGTGGTCGGTTAACTAAAAAAAAGGTGAACTTTCCCGCTCGGCGCCCAAAATTCAGTTCTTCCCTTCACATTTTCAGGTGGATAACAAAAAAAAGCAGGTCGTCTCCGCCTCAGCTCCCGAAATACCCGCCTGAGCGTTACTTCGGTGCTGATTTACGGCATATCCGCAGTCGATTTTGGCCGTAAATTTCACCTACATTCTAAAAAAATAAGACAAAAGGGCGTCCTCCGCGGACGTTTTCAAAAAAGAGGACATATGGTAACCCTATTACCATGCTACAGTCTAATATTATCATCCAAAACATAGACGAACACGAAGCCTCGATAAGTTGAAACCAATTGATGTGGGACAATTAATGCACTACACATCCGTGAGAATATAAACGCATAAACTCTATTCGTTGGATTTAAATCATACAAAAGGGGTGGTAAAGGTGAGTACTCCGCAACGTAAGCATTGAGCCGTCTATGAAACAGAGATATGTTTCTATTCAGTGGCGGCTCGTGACAATATCGGGTGATGGGGCAAGGGCTGCAAGCGACTTTTCATCAAGATGACGTCACAATGGCGTTTACCAACGTAAACAAGTAACTTAGTGGCAGTGATTTTAAAGGTTCATGTTCGCATTATACCTGACTAATTATCTGCAGAAATGGAAATGACTATAACTCGAGACATTCCGTAATCCTAACTTGAAAGGTCAACGAGTTCGGACACATACGCAATTGTTATCTCATAGATTGGGCCTGTCATATTGAATACAAAACATCATTCTGAAGAACTACGGATCGCAGCCTCGGAAATTCGGTCCCGGTACAGCAGCGGTTCTCAACCGGGGGTCCGCGAAGCAATTTCAGGGGGTCCGCGAGACCTCTAAATTTTTAAAATGGATTATCACCTAATTTTTATTTTATTTTTTTTAATTTGAGAAAGCATGTTTCGCACCACAACTGCTAAATCCTCATGACTCATATCATCATCATAATCGTCTGACATGGACTATCGTAGTGTGGAAACTCATTTTCATTGCCAATTTTCCAATAACCTACTGATACAAACATATTGCTTTTTAGAGACGTTTTGATGGGGTTTGTGGAAAAAATTAAAATATGGAGAACGACAATCAGGGTGACTTCGTAATGTCTGCGAAACCTTCTCGATTTGAAGTTGTCAGTCTTATCAAAGTAGTGAACAGTCGTTTTAAATAAAAATTTCCGAAGTATTTCCATAATTTGTCCCAATGCGAGGAACAGCTTCTTGGAGGTACAGAACTTTAATGTACAATTGAATAGTATATTCATATTGAAATGAGCAGAGGTGGTCAGTAACGAAGTACTTCTACTTTTTCGAAGTACTCGAGTAGTTTTCCTCTACTTCTGGTACTTACTCAAGTAGAACTTATTTTCGCTACTTCTACTTCTACTTCGCAATAGTTTGTGAGCTACTTACTTACTTTTCGCTATTTTCAGTTTGTCAAGTAGAAGTAGTTTAATACCCCAATAAGAAAGATAGCATACGGAATTTCGAGGATGTTTTCACGTAGTACGAACATTTAATTTTCATAAAAGTCCTGTAATACCCAGAATTTTAGTTGCGCTTCGCGCACAGTAGATATGGAGTAACAAATATGTTTTAACGAAAGTATCGCTGAATATAATTAAGATACCGGGTTGCGTGGTTCCGTTCACACCGCATTGCCGCCTATATCAAATATTTATTCACAGTAAGTATGGCCCCCATAACGTTTGAAACTACCATTTCGCAATTTAGCATTTACCTATTATACCTAGCAGACCATGACGTGTCCTAACCTGGAAAAGTGGACTTTGACATTTTTAGCGTTAGACCTGTTTTAGCATACCACCGTTGAAACTTTTTGGACAAAAGACATGAAATATATTTTCTGCTTTTAGAAGTACTATTTGTATATTTATTCCAATTACGAGTATTATACGTTGAGTTCTAATTATAGTTTCAGTTCAGTTGTAGTATAGAAGCAAATGTAGTAATGCCTTATATGTTCCGAAAATAAAGCGATAGCCTACACTATATGGCTTTTTTACGATCTGCAATACTTTTAATTAACGTGCACTAATCGCGCAAAGTGTCAAAGCCGTATCCGACACAACTTCTCCGTATTGCTATTCAACTGAATTCGGGGCCCTGTAATATGGGGAGGGCGCTATGCCATAATATTCTCTAGAACTGGGTGTTCGAGTAAACAAAGGATTAGTATCGCATTTCCATATCAATGCTATCATTTACATCCCATGATGTGGACGACTGCTTCTTCTGCCAAACATTGACACCTCCTGGGATGCATCAATGTGAATCAAGCTCTCTACACCTTCCGCATCGCTCCATTTGCCGCTTTTGACAGTCCATGCGAACGAATTACGTTCGTTTTCACAACTACTTACTTACTTGAGTAGATTTAAAGTCAGTCAATTCTACTTCTACTTCAAGTAGTTTCAGGTTGCTTATGAAAGAAGTACTTCTACTCGTACTTGAGTAGATTTTTTCGTCGCTACTTCTACTTCTACTTGAGTAGCTTTCTTGACTACTTTGACCACCTCTGGAAATGAGCCCGAATATTTTCGGCTGACACTCGTCATAAATCGGATAATGAGATACCTGCTCTTAAAGCTCGGCTATCAGATTTGGCGCATTCTTATTGCGGATGCCCTATCGACAAGGCTGATTTTTTTATGAACAAGGAGTGTTTCGTTGCTATCAAAGCATTACGATCCAACCCTGAAGTTCATATCACCAATTGGTATGCAGCCTTGTCTTGTTAATGTTCAATTGTTCATGGTCGAAAGTATTTGCTCGTAAATATATATGTAAACTCGAATAGAACAAGTCGTTTCATGACAATCTTTCTCTGTTGGAAAACGTGGATCCATTTTTTGGAGCATAAAATTTGTCAATACTTTTAGATTAGAATTTCACTTTGACGGTAGAAACTCTCTGCGGGCCGAATCCGGCCCGAGGTCCGTATGTTGCCTGTAACTGCGCTAGATGCTGGGCGTGATATGTTCATAAAATATGTGTTTCTTCATTTTGGTGCCATAAATGTTGCGATCATATCAAAAGTCTCGTCGGAAGCGTTATGCGTTAATATTGCATTAGCCTCCATCTCTCTTTGCGGAAATGGTTTTCGGCACTCCTCGTTCATATTAAAACGAAGACGCGGATTTTCAAGACATTACCATGTACTTCAAGAAATACAGCAGCAAAATTAGCTTTGAAATAATAAAAGTCCGACAATTTTTACATAAATATCATGATGCTATCTTCAAGAAAATCAATATTTTGCTGTTTATCACAAACCTACAGATCATATTTGCACAAGACAGATGAAGGTTGCACCATAATAGAGCTAACATTGAACTAAAACTTGAGGGGGTCCGCGAGAGTCCGTGACGGTCAAAAGGGGTCCGCGAAGCCAAAAAGGTTGAGAACCACTGCGGTACAGCATAGGAGATTTTGGCCTTGAGGCTGGTAACTGTCACACGACACATACGGCTTACGGTCTATAGTGTCTATATGTCTGCTGCGAAATCGCCTTTGGAAAATATATCACCGAATAAATACGTGGATGAAAGCCGAAAACTTGGTACACTGTTACATGAAATCATCGAGAAGTAGCCTCATGACCGTTTTCGGTATGGTACACTGTCAAAATTCATACGAGCAGACCAACACCGAATTTTGCGTAAAATTTACTGAGGAATAGGCTGCATGATCAAGCGATCAGCTGTTAGCCGCCATCGAAAACGAAACAGCTATCGCGCTTGACAGGGGTTGTAATTGTAAGCAAATGGCCTGAAGGCCACAATTTATCGGTGAAATTGACATTGGAGATATAAAATAAAATATTTGAATGCAAACCGAGGATGTTAGTAAACTGTTTCATGATATCATCTTCTCATCACCTATCTCAGTATGGAACACAGTTAGCGTTTACACAGATACACTGGCTTTTGCGTGAAATCCGCAATGCGTTAGGTAGGCTAAAGTGTCAGATCAGCGCACATCTATACCATACTCGACCTTGATAACGAAATTGCTGCCCTAATCATTGAGTGCCAACCTTGAGACTTGGCACAGCGTTCGATTCTAAAATCAAGACATACCATGCAAAAGCTCATGGCGGATCTAGCTAAGGAGCATCGTTAAAATCAATGGAGACCAATACCAGCTTTGCGTAAAATATGTTTGCGATAAATGACGTGTCAGCTTACACTCGACTTAGGAAACGAAATTACCACTAACATAGTTCAGTGACAAACTTGAAACTTGGTACAGCGTTCGATACTAACATATTAGGACTTACCGTACCAAATGTCATGACCGATCTCGGTATGGAACACCGTCAAAATCAATTGATATCAATACCGGCTTTTGAGTAAAATCCGTTTGCGATACATGACGGATCAGCACACACTCAACTTCGGAAACGGAATTACTACCCTAAACTTTGAGTAGAAACCCTGAAACTTAGGACAGTGTTGAATACCACCATCACGACATGACATACCAAGTTTCAAGAATTATCATGGTGTGAAACACCATCAAAATCGACCTATACCAGCAAAGGTCGACTGAACGCATACGACGGTAACCGAGTTCAGATATAGATACGATTGTTACATCACACCTTAGGGGCAACCAGGCTATGTTGCCCTACCTGCTCGGTAATTTTATGAATAGGAGAGAGTAAATCACTGTTTCTTTATTGTGCGCGGATTTGAGAGAATAGACAGTGAAAGCTTGTTATGAGCGCTACCGGGGCATGCCCCGGTTAGGCATTCGCAAAGCGAAAACACGGCAGAGAATTCGATTTTCGCAGAGACTTCGCTATATATGGGCATTTACAAGCGAAAGGACAAGAAGAATACGATTTTCTCTGTGATTTCGGTATATATAGATTGCGGTGCGCCTATAAATGGTAACGAATTGTTATTGAACAGAATTTTAGGTGGGGCAATGCCCCAGTTGCCCTATAGGACGAGCCGCCACTGTTTCTATCAAATTAATCTACGACAACGTAAGCTGTGATCATTTCGTTTGCGGTCAATATATTTGTGATGTAGCAATGAAGGATCAGTGAAACGTACAATCAGTGAATGACTGGCTGTTCTCACAAGTGACACCAGCGTATCGCGAACAATCCGAACATGCACAATGTAAAGGGATTTAATCGACACCGTTGATTTGATGACTTGAAATTGACTTGTAAATTTTGCTTCGAGTCGCGAGTCAATCCACATTTCAGAAGCTCCGATTCAAGTCATTTTTGCAATGTGACTCGACTCAAGTCAAGTCATACGAAAAAGTTGACTCGAGTCATTCCAACACTGCCAGGACCGAAACTGCTGCACCCCAAATTCCCCAATTTGGGGAAGGAGCTCGTTGGGGGCCCAAAATTATTTCGTAAATCAACATAAACTATATATAGAGTATTTTTCTTAAATTAATGCAACGATTTAGTGTTGCCAAATGTCTATGCACGATATATGAAAATGGGCATTTCGGCGCGCCACGACTCACCAAGACATATATGAAGTGTTAGGCCATGTAACATGCGACTCCGAGAAAGTGTGCCAGAACGATCAGCAGCGAGAAAACCTTAGCCGAAGAAGTCTGACCTAATGCTGACCGAAAACTTCGGTATACATACGCAAAAATATGTTTTATCCATAGGCGCTAAATGGCTGGCGCCGAATGTTCCTGTTCTGCCAATCTGAACCCCACCAGACAAATGCCATCACGCATGGAAAAAATTATTTGCCAGTGAAGAAATACCAATTTCAAATCGTGTGCGTCTTTTAGTTTAGATATATGGAAATCGCATTCGACATAGTTCGGGCATATCTGAATATGTTTGGCCATTAATTGCTCAGTTAACAAACGGTTGTGCGTTAAAAGCACCTTTTTTTAGTCACAGGCAACTTTTTCCTGTACACTATACAGAGTATTGCATCACATCAATTTGTTTCAACTTATTTCTGATGTTTCGTATTCTATTCTGTTTATTGGCCTGTAATTATAGACCGGGGCTATATCCTTATATTCAACTCTATATTCGTCCCTCCTTGCTAGCTAGCAAGATACAATGACTTTGAATCAGCATGCCTCGTCCTTCGAAAATTCAACTTGACTTGACTCGAATCCCCTTCGCAAATCGATTGAAATGACTTGAGTGATGTGCAATAACTCGAGATGGCTTTGTGACTCGAAGGTAGTGACTTGATCCCAACAGGTGTTTCTTAATCTAAGGCTGGATTCACAATGTACAATGCGATAAACAGGTTTGCGATGCGATGTAGCGGTAGCCTAATATACAGAGCATCAGTCGAGAAAGAGTTGTATTATTAGGAAACGAGCAGACTTGATGACCTGATGATCGTGGCGCTGGCCACGATTTCACCGGATTATTTAATGCATTCTGGAAATAAACTTCTGTCTGTCTAATTAATAAGTCCGCTGAAAATGTGGCCGACTATAGTGGGTAAGCGAAAAGAAAAATCCAGGTGAAGAATAAATTGGTATACTTCTTTATTTATCAGTGAAGGGACGACTGTCTAATCTCGCCACCTCCATCGCGAGTGATATTATATTATTATAAAATTATCAAATACAATAGGCAACGAATATGATGTACAAATGTGTTTTGCCGCAGTAGAACTGGAAAATACCATCATTTCCCATCTAATACGTTCATATTCCACGCATGCTTAAGAATGTAAAATCGAGAAATGTAATAGGAAGTTGAATGTTAAATGGTGTGAGGTATCAAGTCTTCAAAAGTTAAGAATCCTTTACAATCGACTGTTATATAATTTTGTATTTAAAACACTCCGTACCCCAGTGGAAACAACACTCTGACGATACCGACGATGATATTACAACAATACGCTGTAGTGATGTGATTACACGTGTGGAGTCCATTTTAGCAGCCTTTTCACGGCTGGCTTTGAATCGTGCAGCCTCGCAGTCTGCCGTTCCGTAGTAAACATGGGACGAGTTATTAGAACTCAGCGTAAAGGTGCGGGATCTATCTTCACAGCCCACACTAAACACCGAAAAGGCGCAGCTAAACTCCGCGCGGTGGACTATGCCGAAAGACATGGTTATCTGAAGGGAATTATCAAGGATATTGTCCACGATCCGGGTAGGGGTGCGCCCTTGGTGAAAGTACAATTTCAGGATCCATACAGATACAAGAGAAGGATGGAAACCTTCGTTGCCGTTGAAGGAAACTACACCGGCCAGGCGATTTATTGTGGAAAGAAAGCCCAATTGCAAATCGGCAATGTCCTCCCTGTTGGTTCTATGCCTGAAGGTACAGTGGTTTGCAGTTTGGAAGAGAAGATGGGTGATCGTGGTAAGGTTGCCAAAACCTCTGGAAACTATGCCACCATTATCGCTCACAACCCAGACACCAAGAAAACAAGGGTGAAGCTCCCGTCCGGTTCCAAGAAACTCATTTCCTCAGCGAACCGTGCCATGGTTGGAGTTGTAGCCGGAGGTGGACGTATTGACAAGCCACTTCTGAAAGCNGGTGCCGCTTACCATAAATACAAGGCGAAGAGAAACTGCTGGCCAAAGGTCCGTGGTGTGGCTATGAACCCGGTTGAGCATCCCCATGGTGGTGGTAACCATCAACATATTGGTTCACCTTCGACCGTACGTCGTGACGCGTCTCCTGGTGCCAAGGTTGGTCTTATCGCTGCTAGAAGNACAGGAAGACTCAGAGGAACAAGAACGGTCAAGGATGACTANAAACTGTGGATCTGCNGTGTATCCNATGANATAGATGTANNAGAAATAAATCCTGGAATTATATTCCATTTGCCCTCGATGTAATNNTTGTCTCTCGGGTTGGGTGTAGCAGGAGTNAGTNCAGCNTTTTACAGGCAATCCTATCAANTGTAGATATGGTTNTTNNNGAGTATATTGATACTGCACATCAGTATCGGTCNATAAGGACNGATAGGTTTGGAAGTGAAGNTATTTTACTGAGACAGAATCNGGTCTTCTTGCTGNAGGNGTTNGNGNGGAATTNGATTTATTTTATCGCAATTTGTGTTGATGTGTTTGTTCTTTCATTCATGAAATCTNTCGCTNATATGTTTNACTGTTATTTTTAGAATTANGTTANANTANAGATTAATGCCATGGCTGATGATGCAAAGCACGGGACCAAAAGACCAGGCGATGATAACGATTCCGGGAGCACTGTAGCCAAAATTTCGAAGCCTTTCGGAAACGCCAGCAACACCAAACGTCTCATCGTAGTCCTAGAGAAAGCCTCCTTGGAAACAGTTAAAAATGGAAAAACATTTGAGCTTCTGAACTGTGACAAGCACAAGGGTATCTTGAAGAAACATGGTCGCGATTTAGGATCATGCAGACCCGACATCACTCATCAATGCTTGATGATGCTAATGGACAGCCCACTGAACAGGGCTGGTCTTCTA
>ATSW01012080.1:0-16462 GCA_000444245.1 Botryllus schlosseri | reverse complement strand
ATTGATTGATTGATTGATTGATTGATTGATTGATTGATTGATTGATTGATCATTTCTTTGAAGTTTATGTGAATTCAGTCATTCTAGATCTTTGTTCTAATTCGTAAAAAGCTCAGAATTTTGTAGTTGGCCAGCTGTGCTACGGACTGCATCCTTAAATGTTGACGATACATTTTCAGGACCCTGGGAAAGAGCAGGTTGTTGGTTCAGTCAGGTTGGATGGCTCGACGTATAAAAATGTGCGCCTGGTCATCATCAAAGACACATCATCACCCCCAGAGCTCTCAAGAAAATCCGTAGCTTCGTTCGTACCGGAAAAACCGCCTGAATCTCCGGTAAAGGAAGCCTACTTACTCACAGGCGGGCTGCTGGCTATTGACGCTTATGCCGACGGCACTTCGCTGAACATCTCTAGCACGGAATTTAAGCTGGATATATCCCAACCTATAAACCAAACCTCGCTGCAACACGCTATACAGTCTGCCGACGTACCGAACACGTCGATCGGAAGAAATATTTTGAAAGGGTCAAGCTACAGATGTGTATTCTTCGACAAGGAAGGCCTGAGCGCGAATGGTTGCAGTGGGACTGCAGACAACAATACCGAAAGATTGTCCTGCAGATGTGATCACGCGACCGTATTTGCCGCTCTCTTATCAGTGAAAGTAGTGACCATTCCTGACGGTGTCAAGGTAGGGTGTGAGATTCATTCTGAATACACATCAGACTTGGATACATAGATAATTATCGGATAATTCTAGCAGTCTACGTGAAGTAATTAAAACGATATGTCAGTAATCTAATTCTAATCTAATTTGTTAAATGTTTGGATGCTCTAATTTTAATTCTAATCTAATTTCCGGTTTTTCTGACAATGATGCAGGGGAATTGTATGGTACGAAACGAGCCCAAGCTTTGCATACACAGGGCTGCCAGACAGGTTTTGAGAAAAAGGGTCAAACAGTGTCGAAAAAAGGGTCAATCTGGGTTAAAACATCCAACTTGTTCAATACCGTAAATAACGTTGTTAAGCGTTACATAATAACGTTAACAACGACATTAACGTTGCAATATTACTCATTGACCTTTTGTCACTCACCGGGAATTTCAGATGTATATTGTAGGACACCAAATCCACTACACATCTGTTTATAGTATTCGAGGACACCGAATCTTAACTACGCTAACTGCTATTATTTCAAGCCTTTTCAAACTGAATATAATATTGTCAGATAAAACGTCTTGTGATACAATATGAGTCTATATTCACCATTCCAACACAGTCCACATTCTATAAGAACAATTTCAATACCAGCATTCATGCGTCATGATGAGGAAGCATTGGCCCATAGGCCATAGCGAATGTGAAATTCTCCAAAAACACTACCCAACACAACATCCTAATAACACTTTTCAGTCTCGATTTCTGAAAGACATTCATTTAAATAGCTTCTTTGATAGTATGCACCAACTGCTTCTAAAAAGAGCAAAATTTTTCGATGGGCCAATATTATATTTTACACCAATTGTATTGAAAGAAGTAAATTTTAGTAAAAGTAAAAGTCACATCAAAATTGTGATTAGCAATTTCACCGAAGAAACAATACAAGTAAAACGTAGAGATGGCGTAGAGATGAAATTAACGCAATTCAGCGCAAAAAAGTCAACAGAGCCCACCGAACGAACAACCAAAGATGTTTATATCCATCTACCTTGGATTGTTCTCATTTCCATCCGATTTTTAAAAACAATTGATTTCCGCGGTCAATAAGTGTTACGCTATAATGAAAACTGGCGTGATTTTTACGACAACGCAAGTGCTCCCTTCAACACGTAAAGACGCGCTTCCTGCACTTCAACAAAGTAATGTAGTGTACGAATATAAGTGCCACTGTGATTGTATGGTTACGTAGGAACAACATCGAAGCGTTTGGAGGAACGCATAAACCAGCATGTCCCCAGATTTATCAGATCGCGTGCATCACGCTCTGTAAAAAGCTCACCCTTGACTCATCCACTTAAACTTGACGCTGAGCGTTCGAAAGCCATAAATTCCGCCATTGGCGAACATCTGTTGGATAATCCCAGCCTGTGCGAGAAATTATCGAGACGACAGATTTCGTGTCATTGGGAGGGGGCGCTCGCGCTTTTATCTGTGTGCCTTGGAGTCGACCTTTATCAAAATACATCAGTCCGAGCTTTGCCAACAAAAGGAGTTCGTGTACCATCATAAAATAGGACATTGAACGCTCACTTATTTCAGATCTCATTTCATGCTGGTGACGTCATATTTCGAGATACGATTGTTGATATACAATGTTCTTTCCAATTCTCTACTAGTTGCTGACGAGTACCCCTGACGAGCGTCAGCCGAAAATATTCGGGTTCATTTTAATATGAATATACTATTCAATTGTATATTGAAGTTCTGTACCTCCATGAAGCACTTTACAAGTAAGACAGTACCAAAAACAGCCGCGAGCTGCACAAAAATCTCCTTTGGCGCATAAATAACTAGAAATGGGTGACTATGATGACAATATGTTACGATATATATCTATAAGATTTTTAACAATACATATGTTCGCTATTTTGGTACTGTTTTACTTGGTATTATTTATTTAGTGAATTGACTAATCTCAATGTCGTTATGCGCTGTTTATCACGAATTGCGCTATCAAAAATGAGGCTTGGCTCGTCTGTGCCCCACCTCGCCCTATACACCCTATATTTCTAAACAATAAAAATTGCGTAATTGTGGGTGTAGAAATTTTCAAAATTAGTGATTCATGAAAATAGCAATATTCATCGAAGGTTTTCACTTTGCGCTTCTACTTATCCTGACGACAAGTGAGGCACTGTGTTACTTGCACCCCCTGTTGTTTACTGCATGATATCAAGGTGGTACAGTCACAATACTACTTCTGTTCTTTTGTTTTAGGTCGTGTCGTACATATGCGAATGCCTGTCCATTCTATTTCTGATCGCGACAGCGATTGTGTTGATCACCGTACGTAATCGCGTCCGCGGGGACAGAGTCAAGGTGCAAATAGCTCTGACGCTGAGCTTACTTTGCCTTCACGTCCTCATGGTATTGCATGACGCGGCCGTACTCAACGACACATTGTGCGAAATGTGGGCGGTGTTGACGCATTTCTTCCTTCTATGCTCTGGTGGGTGTCGTTTTCATTTCCTCTTGTGCCAATGATATTATATCGACACAGCCTATGATATGCATTGTGGCTATTACATGTGTGTCACAATTCGTGATGGACATACTCTAGTTCGTAGTATCAGTATTCAGTACCGAATACTACTGATTCTAGCCACGAAATACGGTACGGTGCGCTATCAGAACACTATGATATGATATAACAGTATGTTAAAGTGCCCTTCAGCGTGCTACTATGCAGTGTACTGCAAACTTGGAACTAGACCAGGGGTCATCAACTCAAAATGGGCAAAGGGATGATTTTCCAACTTGGTCTGGCGCCTTGAGCCTCAATATTGCGATATCGAAACATATATAAGTTTTACAATTTTTAATATAATGTCAATTGATATTGATCGGGCAAAGTAACGTCTAGGAAAAGGAGTGAACCTTGCAAAATCATCTCTGTGATAACAGGAAAATACTGAAATTTTGCTACATCTTATTCATGGATAAAAAATCTGCTGATTATTACCTAAAATCGTACTTTCTGGCGGAGGCTCATCTGTTTCCTAATCGCTGGATTGATCAATGGGTGGGTTGGCCGTATATTCAGGACACATGGCTTATTGGCCACGGTCCCATGATTTTTGGCTCTTAATGGATCCTTTAAAACTAGTTCGTGTACTCCCAAGTTTAGGAAACCCTCGTTAAAAGCTAAATTTAATTTTTGATGTACCCTTGTATAAGCTACCTTTCCGTACCGGTGCACCCATGCATTTACTTTACCCTAAGGTGCACCGTGCACTCGCATTGACGAGTGCTGCTCTAGATATGCCGGGCTTAAATGACAATCCAATAAGAGTAAGTCATACTGCGTTGTTGTTGGTGACTCGGTCATGTTTACTTCTCGTCCAGTTACAAAAGTTCAAAATTGTCTTTGGTCCGGTTATAACTAACATGAAACTACTTACACTCATACAAATTACATACAATATATGGTAGTGGTATTAGCAAAAGTAATAAACGAAATGTATTAAATGTTGTATTAGTCACAGCTGTAGTGAGAGAATTGGTATTATTTTTATTTCTTGCTACTTTTTTCAAATCAACATACGGTAATGGATTTGGTTTTGTTAAAAAGTTAACTAGGCCTACATACTGAGACAGATAATGTTCGGATTCAGCACTGAAAAGGCCCGCCAGTTGAGAAGCCCAGGTCTAGTTTATCTAACCCGTTGTTGCCAAGCCAAGACTCATTTGATACGACCAAACACTGCCTATCAAACTCTCACAACCACCTCGGTCGGCTGTTATGCTACTACTGGTGCACCACTATACGTGGATGCGAGATATACGAAAGTCAAATGTCGCGCATATTTCAGCAGAGATGGTCAAAGTAGTCAAGAAAGATACTCAAGTCAAAGTAGCGACGAAAAAAAAATCTGCTCAAGTACGAGTAGAAGTACTTCTTCCATGAGCCACCTAAAACTACTTGAAGTAGAAGTAGAATTGACTGACGTTAAATCTACCCAAGTAAGTAAGTAGTTTTAAAAATTCGCTTACTTCGTTCGTCTGGACTGTCAAAAGCTGCAAATTGAGCTATGCGGAAGGTGCAGAGAGCTTGACTCGTATTGATGCATCCCAGGAGGTGTCCAATTTTCGAGAGAATAAGCATTCTTTCGCATCACGGGATGTAAATTATAGTATTGCTATGAAAACGCGATACAAACGCTTTGTTTACAAGAAGACCCCATTTTAGAGAATATCATGGCATGGCGCATTACCCCATATTATAAAGCCCCAAGTTCGGGAAAAGAGCGATACAGAAAAGTTGTATCGGATACGGTTTCAACACTTTGCGCGATTAGTATACGTTAATAACAAATATTGTGGATCGTAATATTTATATTCAGTGTAGCTTTATTTTCCGAAAATAGAGGCGTTACTACACTTGCTTTTATGCTTCAACACGTATGTTCTGCAGACAAAAGGACTGAAAGTTATTAGAACTCAAAGTATGATGCTCGGAATTTAAAGTGAAATACAAATACTACTTCTAAAAAGGGGAAAATATATTTTATGTCTTTCGTCCATAAATCTTCAAAGGTGATCTGCTAAAACAGGTGAAACGTTAAAAAAACCCGGTTTTTCCAGATTAGCAAGACACGTCATGGGCTGCATGATTACGATATGATAGGTAATTGCTAGATTGCGAAACGGTAGTTTCAAACGTTATGATGTGCTATATTTACTGTGATGAAATATTTGATATGGGCGCCAATGCGGTGTGAGCGGAACCAGGCAATCCGGTATACCTTAATTGTATTCACTTATACTTTCGTGAAAACATATTTGTCACGCCATAACTACTGTGCGCATAGCGCAACAAAATTCCTCAGGCTATCTTTCGTATTGGGGGATTAAGCGTACTTCTACTTGACAAACTGAAAATGGCGAAAAGTAAGTAAGTAGATCACAAAATATTGCGAAGTAGAAGTGGAAGTAGAGAAAATCGGATCTACTTGAGCAAGTACCAGAAGTATGGGGAAAACTACTTGAGTACTTCCAAAAAGTAGAAGTACTTCGTTACTGACCACCTCTGTATTTCAGCAACTTGGATGCTCATGGAGGGTATAACCCTTCTCTTCAAAACGATGGACGGCGTGATGAGGCTGCTGAGCGGTTCCAACGCGAAGAAATTCGCCGTATTTCGCTACGCGTTCACGCTCGTATTTTCCGTGGCCTTCACGGCCGGGGCGGCTATAAGTGGCTTTTCCGCCTCGGAGCAAACCTACATGCCAAAGTCTCCCGATGGTCGCTACCGGCAGTGCTGGCTGGGAGAGGAATTGTTGGTGGCAACGGTTGTAGTGCCGATCGCTATCATTCTGATATGCTGCACTTTGATCACGATGCGTATGTGCTACGTCGTATACCATATGAGCGCGGAAAGCGAGAATTACAAACCCACGGGCCACCTCACGGGCTCGCAGGACGATGACTTCATGAACACGGAACACGTCAAGGCGGCATTGAAGGCTACTTTGGTTTTGATGCCGGTGCTAGGATTCCCCTGGTTTCTCGGATTTTTTACAGGTGTGTAACTGATATTAGCGGATTTAATAGTTAACACTTCAAATCCAAATCCAGAATAAATTTTGTATCGCGTCCAAATCCTAGTACAAATCCAGTAATGGCTGAAATTTAGTTCCCAAGATCAAATATAAGTCGAATCCATATACGACTTCTTGTTCAGTAAGTCGTGAGTTCAATCTTCGGCCGGGTTACACCAAAGACCTGATCAGTAAAACTGGTATCCGTGGTCTCCCCTCTTGGCGCTCAGCATTTCCGGGATAGCATGGAGGGGTGTATCTGCATCTGCACCTTCCATGTGCATCATGCACTCGCGGTATGCACAGATCGTGTGTGTGTATCATGAGTCGGTGCCGCAAAAACATCAAGGACAAAAAAGTATATTACGTCCTATTCCGAGAAAAATTATACCATCAGTTTATTTTTCAAATCCAAACATGGCATTGGCAATGTAATAGCGCAAAGGAATAGGAATGTAAATAGCATTTTCAGGAAACCATACAGTAGATTAGAATTGAAATTAGAGCATATAGAAACATTTCACAATGTAGATTAGAATTGAAACTGGCCGCAATGCTTCGAATACTTTTTATAATGACACACTCCATGTCATTAAGAGTTAATATGCAATCGGCAATTTTATTTTCGATACCATTTCCACTGTGGAAAGGCTGTAAACCGCACACCATACGAAACATCGTAGTAGCCTACAAGCTTAGCAGTACGTACGTTAGAGTATATGACATATGTTTAAAGTCGGGAGTAGTTCACTGCACTATCACGAACCTCAATCAAATAGTTATGGTCGAAAAAACACCAAATAATCTACAACGTGATGTAGAATTGACATATATTCTTTGTGGTCGTATAAAGGGTACATATCTGAACTTTACACATCATTCATACTGCTGTGTCGTCATAATGAGTGATGCTCAAATACGCGACTCGACTCCAAAAATTCTCTCGGATTCTATCCCCGGCCGGGTCAAACAAAAGACTTGAAAACTGGTATCCGCGGCTATCCCTCTACGCGCCCAGCATCCACGGGTAGCATGGAGGAGAAGAATGGTTTTGCAGGCTAGAGGACCTTACTTAAAGCATCTCGATGGTGCAGGCGAAAATAAATTTGGTCTCTCTCTTTCTCTCACTGAGATACCCGATTTTACTCAGCCATCAGACAAAATATACAATGTGATCGTGGCATTTCGTTTTATTAGTCAATTTCGACAATTAGAATCATCTAGTTGTCCAAGTGTGGGTGAGGCGAAGTATATATTTGTGAACTACTCCGATCATTATTTCATCACAAGTATCATAACTATCGACAATGTTTCTCTTACAGGCATCGGAACCGATTCGGAATTATCCGAAAGCGTAGTGTTCATGTATCTGAACGCAATTATAAACGGCCTGCAAGGCGTCATGCTATTTTTCGTGTACTGCATCCTCGGAAAGGAAGTTCGCAAATCAGTCACGAAGGTCTTAATAAGAAAAGGCTACGACTTGAGCTTCGATTCTAGGAAAATCACCTCAGAGTCCACGTCCACGTCCGCCGCCGCGTGTACCAGCAAGCTTACCGAGATCACCACCAACGCCACGAGTGACAGCACGTCTTCGACCGACGAGAAGGCGGCCACAAACAAACTATAAAATGGAAAAGACAGCGAGCTCATCGTATCGAATCCTGCATATTTGACGCACTGCACAGTATCTGTTCATTCTATCGGTTGCACTTACGGAGTACCGGCCACCTTATTCCCATAGATGACATATACCCAGCGTCGCAAAACAAATTCCAGGTCATGCCGGCGGCGCAGGCGGGAAGGAAAATTGTCCGCTAGCATCAAGCCCCGATGATGATGCGACGCTTCAAATGTGATGTTTCTCCTATATGCTCGTTGCTGGCAAATCCAGCTGTCTAAGTAGAGCTATAGATAACTAACCTACGGATAGATACGCAACACCCGTCGTCACGCTTGATTGCCCGGAGGAAATTACTGCTCAGCAATCTGAACGCAACATAATTTCTAATCCCATAGCTGACCACCCGCGTGCTTAAATTCAATAAAGTTAATCTTATTTGAAAGCCACTGTCGCACTGATTCCGAAAATATACATTAAAATCTAATCAGGGCAATGGAACCCCTTTGAAATACACCTCAAAGTTTGAAAATCGGCATTGTTCTGAAGGAACTTGTTATCTTTTCCTAACTGAAGACTATAGGCTACTGCGGATTGTGAGTTGTACGAGATGTATTGCACTGTTGGAAGTCGTCGACATTTGCTGAAACAAGCTAGTTGAAATATTCTTCCACAATCCGCCGACCTATATCTGTTTTGTTCATTTAGCATTTTATTTCTTGTATACATAACGCTGTCGCCTGTTTTCTTCGTATTTTCTTCTTCTGCATTGGTGTTGCGCGTGATGCTTTTTCTCACTAACTAGAATTCGGTAGTTTATGCACTTTATCACTGTACAAAGTTTCAATACGTTTGTCGTCGTTAAAGTTAGAGGCGTGTTATTTATAATACGGAATACTTTTCTGATCTATTTTACTTGCGGACGATACCAACATGCTGTATGTGTATGTGAAACATTGGAATCCTATGATGGGTCTATTTCAGTCCGTCTTTCAGTTTATTTATCATTTTATCAGATAGGAAGGGTTTCGTTGAGACGACATGATCGTAAAAGTCTTCTGGGCGCATCTATGACTATCATTGGTTTATTAGCAATTTTATCATCATCATCATCATCATTGGTTTATTAGCAATTTTATCAGTTCAATACACCACAAAAATGCGATACAATGAAAAGACAGGAAGATGTCGAAGCGACAAGGAGTAGTCTATGAATCAGACACCCACCTTGGCCTAGGCGATGTTAAGAGGAGGCATGCACACTGAATGAAAGTAAAGAAGATAGTATAGAAAAAGGAAGCGACAAGAAATAGGGCAGCATGTCATGGGAAGCGAGAGCGATAGGTCAGTCGCGGTCCGGTAATCTTGAGGATGGACTGTATTTATTTAGTAGTAATTGCTTGTATTTCGACTTGAATGCAGATGATTTTAAAACGGAGCTCAAAATTATAGCGATATTCGTGAACGGACGGTCAGCCGTACATTAAAAATCGACTTCTAGACAACTCACGCATAGATCAGATTAGCGGCCGAGTACTGAGTATACCTACCTGTTTACCAGAGATTCAAGATGGCCCGCTAAGAGAGCGGTAACTCTGGTTTCACTATAGAATGTAAACATGGAATGGCAGCGACCGATTTTGCAGCTTCGTTCCGCTTCGCTGAAGCTTTACTCAGACTTATTTTACGGCAGCTACTGTAGGATTTCTGGCAATCCAAAAGTTGTCTTCCAGAGCTCAGAATCAACTGAATCTGGTCTTGATCGAAAGCTACTGTCACACTGACATCGAAAATATCAACCAAAATATGGTCAGGCTCCGTACTTAGATGAAAAATCACCCTCAACATCTAAAATCCGCATTGTTCAGAACAATCGGATGACCGCAAAACAATGACCATAACAATGACCCATTACGGCTCTTCGATTGTTCGAACAATGCCGATATTTCAGACTTGGAGGGCGAATTCTAAGCGGCACGGTGCCTGATCATATTTTCATTTACATTTTCAGAGTCAGTGTGACAGTAGCTTTCGATCAAGACCAGATTCAGTAAATTCTGCGCTCTGGAAGACGATTTTGGGATTGCCAGAAATCCTACAGTAGCTGCCGTAAAATAAGTCCGAGTAAAGCTTCAGCGAAGCGAAACGAAGCTGCAAAATCGGTCGCTGCCATTCCACGTTTACATTCTATAGTTTCACACTATACTTTTATGCAGAAAAAACAGAATGGCGTGCAGCATACATTGCACAGCCAAGCGTTGCATTTAAAAGATGGTATTTTTTTAAGCCACGGCGTCACGAATATTCTAATGTGACGTCATAGTCGATCGATATTGAAATTACAGGGTTAATATTAGAGCCCGACCGATTATCGGCTCGCCGATAATATCGAGTCGATATCACGCTTGGAGAGAAATATCGGTATCGGCCATTGAAGGTAAAAAAATATCGGCCATTTTCGTTTCGTCACAACATGGAGGCAGGGAGTCAGAGAAGTCGATAGAAGACGTCAGGACGGTAAATTATAAAAATAAATGGCGAAGCTGCACATAGTGCATACTGCATACAGGGCAGTAGGCGTGCCAATCTGAAAAATATTATAGATAACTAACCACCGTTATGCCCCGCTGACTTCGTGGGACTCCCCCTGCAGTTATCGATCACCAAGGGCAGAGAGCAGCTGGATTGATAGTTGTCTGCAGGAAGATTTCAATCAGTAAGAGAAATGAGAACTTCAATCGTGCTGGACTGACCCTCGTGATGATAGAGAAAAGCGTCGCGTCGAAACATATCTCTGAAGATAGTGCTATTGGTTCGGTACCAACAGAGCTAATTATACCAGTGATGCTGATGCATGAAGTCGTCTGACTGAGGCCTGCGGGGCCACCATGATAGGAAATATGCGAGCATAGAGGGGAAGAAAATCAAGCAAACGTGGAGTAAAGTCAATAATTGATACGAAAATTGTTGATTCCATGATGANATTNGCCAATTCTGACAAAAAAGCGTAAAATATTGATCAATTGATTGTTGAAATGCTGGTCATNGTCAACTCAANGCCCAANGGGGATGGGTGNAGCAGTTGCAGACGTGGACAATTTGAGTTGTTTGNACATTCTATTCAGCTATTTGTTAATGATNTGCTGAAGGCTCCAGGTGCACNGCCAAAGAATATCAACATCATATATATATCAACAATATTAATATTTGGTGAAACCATTGAAGGAAAGATCCCCTGCAAGGGAGCGGTGTAACCGAAATGGTGAAAGATTTCCAATTCTTGCTGTGCCACCAGGGTTGTAACCAAGTCACATGGTTCCGAGTCACGAGTCAATCTTACTTTTGTGGTTTTGACTCGAGTCAAGTCGAGTCATTTTCAATTCATCACCGAGTCGAGTCCGAGTCCAAGTCACCGTTTAAAGGGTCAAGTCCGAGTCATAGTGTTATGACTCGNGTCCGAGTCCAAGTCACAGNATTGAAGTCGTGTTCATTAACTCATGTTTTCGATCCTGCTTNGGTGATATCGAATTCCTTGCTTGCCAAACATGCTTATTTTGTCCCTATCAGAGTATTGACACATGTTTATTTAGGCAGATAACGGACAGTTATCTGGCCTCATTTACCGATGCTACAGATAGATGAGACCCCCAATATGCTAACTTCACTAATCTTATAACATAAAATCAAATATCTGTCCTGTCAGTCTGATACATCACAAATACAAGCAGACAGTTTTTATTACGAGCACATCGACGACGGCTCACAAATAGCTGACGGAGAACCAACGAATTCAGGTCTACGTATCAGCTGATATAGAATGAACATATGCACGTTTATGTAGAGGTATATTTTCACCAGGCCAGCATGCTGTAAAAGTGTGCATGCAGCTATGTTGCAGTGACAAAAGAACAGAAACCTTTTGATATTACTAAAGGTTTTCTCAATTGCATTAAAGACTATATCGCAGTTACATCATTGGAGAAATAATTGTACAATGGGGCTGTTAAAAAACATTTTTTTAAATTTTCTGTCTACTTTTTAAAATTGTTAGATTGCCTAAAAAACTCAAATTTGGCACAATTTCAACCGGTAGAAAGCAATGCTATGAGAGAAAATTTTGGATTAATTACGAATAGAGATTTTCGAATTTTACCGGCTACCTCATGATATTGTTAGAGTGCGTGAAAATATGATTCATAGCACATTTGGCTCAATTCCAATTGGAAGAAGCGAAGTTATTAGAGTAGGATATTTTTGATATGAAAAAATAGTCGGCTTAGTACTAGTATATAATTATATTATATGAAAGAATTTCTCACTAAAAATACTCTATTAATTTTCAAGTCCAAAGTTTTCTCCTCGCATATCATTGCAAGATACAGTGTTCTTTTATTGCAACGTAACAATTTTATCAAGTAGCCATCCAGTAAAATAAAACAGAAGTTATTTTTGAACAGCCCTATTGTACAAACATCACACAANATTAGCCATTCATTATTACTCACNTGCACAATGCACATACCTTACAAAANGTGAAATGGACGGAGGGTGTTGTGTGTTTTCACAGACGGCAGATCAAATGAATGATGAGTTACACTTCAAAAATACCAAAGTGGAAAGGAGATCCTCAGATATATTAAATCGGCATGGCCTTAGAATTAATACACATCTACTGAATACACTTTGCCCTGGTGCACTAGGTGAAGGAATTGACAAGCATTTTTGAACCTCATTGAAGAGTATTGGATACTCATTCTTTCTAGTCGCCCTAAAACGCAAAGTATCACCGCCTTCAAATCTACACATGAGCTTATCAGTCTCTTCCAATACTTGACCATCTGAGTCATTGCATTGGCTCTAATTTAACTTTGCATCGATTATTTCCTTGTATAATTGAAAAGTCTTGAGTACTTTGATTGCGGAGGATTTATTATCTCTTTATCACTGGATGATTTTGAACAATGCATTGCTACTATGTACCATTGCCTGTTGTTTTTACGGCGGCATATCTGATATCAGACGAGTGCAACGAAAGCAGTGGTGACAAATAGCGATCTCGGCAGAATTCGTCAGATGCGTTGATCTAGCCATTACGATTCCCAAATTTCTTCGTCTTCAAGTCATATAAAATAAGCCGAGTCAATGACTTGGACTAAGTCATGCGTAATGAGTCGAGTCAATCGAAATATTGACTCGAGTCGAGTCATTTTCCCATTTCAAGAAAATGACTCGAGTCAAGTCGAGTCACAAAAAAATCGTGACTCGAGTCGAGTCATGACTCGAGTCATTACAACCCTGTGTGCCACTAATTATGGTACCAAGTGAAAGACTTCTCACTGTGTTTAGTACTATATACATCATTTATGGAAGACCACAGAAGTTCACTCCATGGAGAAAGGGGCGAGAAATTGTGCTTCGTGAACTGTAATCTGCAACTTCTGGATTGGTGCTTTTGATATATTTTTATAGCCCCTAGATCATTTATTTTATGTTCAAGCATATCAATGGCTGTAAAGTTGTTGAAATAAATGCTCTGATGTGTTAAATATGGGCCTTGAGCTAGATTCCATATATTTTGAATATCGGCTGAATATATCGGGGTTATCGGTGGAGGTACTGGATATCGGTCTTATCGGTATCGGCTCAGAAATCCAATATCGGTCGGGCTCTAGTTAATATAGCTCAGTGGTTCTTAACCTTGCCTCCAGCGCCCCCCAGGGGGCGCTGGCGATTATGAAAGGGGGCGGAAACGCTCAGGGGGCGATATGGGGGGCGCTGGGCTCAGGGGGGCGGTATGGGGGGCGCTGGAGAAAAATGGCTTCGCAGTAGATGATGTGGTGGTAGGACATATCCTTAATGAGTATTCAGAGAAAATGAACACCGAAAACTTCGTTATATATAGCCTACAAAAGACATATAGGTTTAATTGTCCATGGGCGCCTAAATGACTGGCACCGAATATTCCTGTGTTGGCAATCTGAACCCCAGAAGACGACTTCCATCCGGCAGGGAAAAATTATATGCCAGTGAAAAAATACCAATTTGAAATCGTGTTCGTCTTTTAGTTTAGTGCGATTGGGCGACAGGGATATCTAAAACTAGATATTCTTGTTGGGCGATATCCCAGTTGGGCGATTCTATATTTTTTGATATAGCAGACAGGAGGTCACGAAATAACATCATGCAACGAAGTCATACCAACGGGTTCGTCCGCCCGAATATGTTTAATCATTAGTTACGGGCCCTACAGTTTCCAAGACACCTCACATTGTTCGCTCCACGTTTTGATGAGTCTGCGCACACTCAATAAACTCACTGCGCAGACCCATGGACAACAGTGCGTAACCACTAAAAAAGGGTCAAAACTTCGGATTAGTTGTGCGCAACGTAGATTTTCTGTGCACAGATACCATGTCAGCACTGCGCACGTGAGCAGCTTAGACGGAACATTGCACCTCACTCAGCTCTACCGGTAAATCTGGTAACGTGAGCAGAGAGGACAAGAAATTAATAGCAATATATATGCAATTACCGATCTTACTGACCGATTTTATCAAGAATTATCGAAAGTTTTCGCACTTCGCACTGGCTCGCTAAACAGTAGCCTACAGCTGATTTCGTGGCAAAACGAACAACGTGATGGGGGCTAGGGATGGTGTGAACCTCTGAAAGGTTCAGGTTCGTGTGAACGCGAACCTTTTTGAAAGGTTCTGTGTGAACGCGAACGTGAACCTCATGACGTCATGTGACGTCATATTGGTAATTCCAACCCTACATTTCACTGAAGTGATAGCCTATGTTAATGTACACGATACCTAGCGACGACTCGGGCCATATAATGCAACAATGCTGAAGTATTTATTGACGTTTTAGACGTCGCGCAATGTATCAACTGGGGCAATCAAATGATATATCCCATAAAATCAACATCTTTCGTCGCTTTAACAATAATTTCGACGAGGACTTGCAAGGGACAGTAAGCTTACGCCTTAACGGTCTAGGCCAGGTCGGACATTGTATTCGGCGTCTGAGTATTGCCACATTGATATTGAGCGGAGTGTAAAACGGGTTTCTATACTTGCTACCGATATTACCCCATTAACAAGTTTTACAGCAGTAGCCAACACCCCACTCGCACGGATTTGGTACTTATGATACAATAAACATATGAAATCAAGATTGAACCGGTACGCCTGCTAAATTTTTCACAGTAGACAACGATATCAATTTCATCGATCGGTTGAATAAGCATCATTTGCCGACTACTTACATGTAGTTTATTTCGCTCTTGATGTTGTGTGATTGCGAGTCAAGCTCACAGCAGTGAGTCGCTAAATATTCACAAACGTAAAGCTGGATATTTCGAGCAAACTTTTGTAACAAAGCAAGTAAAATTTTTGAGATTGTCAAGGTGCATATGCTCGTTTAGTGTTGATTTTTTATGCTGCCAGCGCCATCGATAGAATAACCCGAAGTTGAAGTGAAATAAATTTCAACCAAAGATGTTATATCGAAGTGAAAATTGGAATATATGAAAAAGGTTCACAGTGCAGAACCTATGAAGGTTCGTTTGTGAACGTGAACCTTTCAATTTCCGAGGTTCACACACAGAACGCGAACGTGAACCTCACGTTCACACCATCCCTAATGGGGGCGGTCGGTTTATCACCCTATGGGAGCCCTAGACCCAAGTTTTTTCGGGGGGCCTGGCGAAGTGCCGTTTCGTTCCTGCCAACGGGTATACGCCCGAAGATGTATAATTATTATTGAGGGGTCCTACCTTTTCAATCACACATCTTTCAGCTCTACCGGTAAATTTGTTTACGTGAGCAGAGAGAGGATAAATTTGATATCAATATACATGCAATTCCCGATCATATTTACCAATTCAATCATTAATTATTGAAATTTTTCGCGCTTCGCGCGTCTAGGCGGGAATACCTGGCTCAGTAAATGGACACCCAATGTAGATGACTAGTATCAGCAAATAGTGGATAGCCGAAAGGGGGTCTGGGGGCGAAGCTCCCCGAAATTTGGGTTTATCACCCGATGGGGGAGGGGCTAAGACCAACATTTTTGGGGGGCTGACGAAGTGCTGTTACGGCCCTGGTAACGAATTAATTGTACCTACGGGCACGCCCGAATATGTTTAATTATTAATTACGTGCCCTCCATCTTCCCATCCCATACAACAGCTCAATCAGCGCTACTGGTAAATCTGATTACGTGGGCTGAGAGGATAAAAAGTTTATAGCGACTTATATATGTAATTGCCACCTATTCATTCATGCATTATAGAAAATTTTGTTACCTAGGGCGAGCCTGCCACACAAACTTTGCTGACCATCGAAATCACGCTACGGGGTTCTTGGGGGCGAAGCCCTCGGAAGTTCGGTTTATCACGCTATGATTGCGCAAGGCAATCATTTTTAGGGGGGATGACGAAGTACTGTTACGGCCCTCCCTCTTACGCATTGTCTTTATTACATTCCTTACAATATGCGGTTGGGGGGCGCTGGAGCACGATAATTTTTGAAAGGGGGCGCTGGAGGAAAAAAGGTTAAGAACCACTGAATA
>ATSW01012075.1:0-10724 GCA_000444245.1 Botryllus schlosseri | reverse complement strand
TAACGGTAATGTTAGATTACCACGAAATGTCTGGCTACCGTGCTTCCAAATATTTCGCGGTAAATCGAGGATTTTATTTTTTACAGTGTGGTACGCTCCGACGATGTAACAACAATGGGCCGTTCAGCGTTCCGACATTTGAATCACTAAGACACATTCATTAATATATTTATATTATATTTGTATTTTATCTGCTCCTGTATTTGAAGATATTTGCCCATGAGATTAATAGCCTACATATCAGAAGTACACCCGAATCCTGGATTGGAATTACAATGCTCAACCTAAAAATGTTTTGATATCAGATCAGTCTCTATTATCAATCTGCTAAATTCAAAATATTCATAGTAGCTGCAACATTATAACCCGATAGCTTTTATGATGGCATCATACATTTGTCCGCCCATATGGTGTCTATATCTTATAATTAATATACATCAAGTACAACAACAATTCTATTCAAATAGTTATAAATGTGATGATTTTCTTCGTGCCAGGCCTAAATTGATACAAGAGTAAATGACGTTTTGACGATATGTGATTACTGTCAGTCTGCTGGATCGGCTCACTTTCAACAGGACAATTCATTCCCGCCAAATAAGGCCTACTTGGAAAGACATAGAATACCCATATAAGTGCTGCGGCCCGCGGCGTCGTCAAAACGGGAAAACTGGCCCGCGAGCACATTTGAGTTTGAGACCTCTGTATTATTCACTGGCATTGAAACTTGTGGTTGCACTGCAGGTGCAGATAGAACAGGGATATCGTAATCTTTTGAGGCACATGCTTTGGACGGTGAACTGTTCATGATATAACTTCCAANTTCATGGTCNTCCTTTTNAGGAATTANGCTNATAGGATCGATTGGTGGAATGNCANTACTCATTGNAATGAANGAATGTTTNATNTNACCTTCAGCTGTACTNNTGGATTTCGCAGTGGTATTCATCGNNNTCNGCANTCCCNTANTTTCTCTACTNANATATTCTTCATCAGCGTTNTCCCATATCTCNGCCTGNAAACATGCNNCTTCATATTTGTGNTGTAATTCCACAGCCNTTTGTTCGGCTTCTAATTCTCTTTGCTTGGTTTCTAATTCTCTTCGCTTGGTTTCTTGTTCAACTTTTTTTCGTAATTAGGATAATTCCAATTTGCAAGTTCTCTCAAGGCAATTTGCAAGTTCTCTCAAGCTTCTATCCGTCTTGTTGCAGTAGATGAATTACATAGGAATAAAAGACTAGTTCCGTGTGACTTGTCAGATCTTTTTATATTAGTTGATCTCTTACACTATTCCTGAGCGTCATCCTTCACATCTTCATACATCGAATCGTTGATATGTAATTTGACTTCTTGAAAGGCGTTAACCTCATTTTCATACTCAAGGTTGATCATCACTGTATGATCTCCATCTTCATGGAGAAGACTGACACAAATGTTCTTTGTACATGAATACTCATCAAAAACTCGGTCAATTAATCTTGATTTCGATATCACCAAGCTTTTATTTTCTTTGTTAAGCATAAGATTCTCCACTTCTAAATATAGCTGCTGTAGGTTCTTGACCATCATTTGTAGCTTCATGATATTTGCATTGACATCATGTGCNATCATGGTTTCTTGTTGCAACTTCATTGCACTTGTATTGGCAGCATGTGCCATCATGGGATCTTCTTAGTCGAAAGTTATTATTGTTAACTTTATTGTAACAGGTACTTTATCTTATCTGATTGAAGTCGGTTGCGGTCTGCGGACTGTCACATTAATATAATTCTTCTTCAGCGATCTTGTTGCTAACACGTCGCTCTTCCAGTAGTCATCATAGTTTTTATCACATTTATTGAACGGTTAACAATATTTTAACTAGCTCCAAAAACGAACAAAATAAAATCAAACTNANGAACCCTCCGAACACTGCACGTTTCTCAAACACAAACGTGAAACATGTGGAGGGNAACCACCCCCGACACGTCACTNCCGTTATTCACCCGTTACANTGTCNCCCTCAGNTGCAGAGGCGGTCAGTAACTAAGTAATTCTGGCGGATTTTTTCTACTATTTTTTGGACTACTAAAATAGGTTTTCCCACTTGCACTCCAGAGTAGTAGAGGTATTTTTTATGCAACCACCTTTTATACTCAAACAGATTTTAGGCCATAAAATACTTTTTACGCTTTTAATTTTGAAAAGTACAAAGTAGTTTTGGGATGCGTTTTCGTCAATTTCATGAGTGGAATTTTTATAAAAAGTGCAGTTACTGAATATTTCTTCATGAATTCATCCAATGTTTGAGCGTCATCAGTCTTTTTGCATCAATCGCGAAGATAAATCCTGCAATTTCAAAATTATGGCAGATAACGTGACCAAATCGACTTTTTGTAACTACTTGGTACTTCTATTTCTAACTAGGGAGAAAAATACGGCATCACTTTTAATTTTCACTTGATCACCAACAATACTTACTCTCGCCACCTCTCTTAGGTAGTTTGTTGCATGGAATATGGATATTGCGCGAAATGAAGCTAGGAACGCAATGGGCGAATCAATATCCATACCGACAGCATGTTCGCGTTTGCGTCGCTCTTAAATAGAATACATCATGATACCGGCTAGTAGTCGACTGGTCTTAAAGAGCGGCGCACATTGCGGCATACACTCTGTTCACAGATATGTTAGTGGTGGAAATAATCGCTCGTATAGTGCGTCTCTACAATCAGCCTGCGAAGTTCCAGTTCATCTACGTGATAAGGTAAGAAGCCGCTGCGGAAAGTCCTACCAATGGTAAGTGGTAGTCTTAGGCCGGAATTGGCAACGAATAAACCGGCAACTTTGTAAGTCCCTAGCAAATGCCGATAAGCGATAAGACATTCCCACATTCCTGAGACTGGAATGCGATCGAATTGGACCAAGTAGTTGTTCTCTCTTATTTCACGATCGTTTCACGACCAGGGTTATGCACAATGATCGGAGTACTCGAATCTGAATCGAGTATTATTTGTAAATGATTCGAGTCCATTAGTAAAAGTTGAGTTGAAATTTTTGAGTACTGAAATTTTATGCCTCTACCCTACTGATTCCCAAACTGTTTGCCACGCCACATTAGTGTGCCGCGACTCGTTTTGTAGTTGCGGAGAATTTCTTGCGATTTCAGCGATTTCCAGTGTGGCCGGACTTAACCCATCTAGAGTCAAATTTACAAATTGATAAACCCAACGGTTATCTGATAAGTTGGCGACTTGTTTCCTATCGCTTTAGTACTATTCCCACACACGCTACGTAAGTAGCCACTCGATATCTACGATTGAAGGTAGGTAGGTAGTTAGGTATGGAATAGAAAATATATAACAGTTTCAGGAAGGGAATGTATTTAATCCGCACCAGCTGTTTGCCGTAGCAACTACACCATTAATACAACACAGCCGGTTTGCGAATTATATAGAGCATCGTTTCATTGCGCTGCGATTGCCAGCCCACAATCAGTTAGGCAAATTCATCTATGTCCTACCAGCGCAACAAAGCAGTGGTGAGATAGCGTAGTCGTATAGGTTCCACAGCACCAGTTTTAATGACTTGTGAATTCTAGTCTTTCCGCCGCCGACTCCAGAATTCCTATCTACGTTTTGAAAGGTTTTTTAGGCTTCTCGTCGCCATCTTATCTTTCTAAGAGAAAAACCTAAAAGGAAAGTGAACCGTGTTACAAGGAATCATGACGGGAAATATCTACATTGGGTAAAAATGACCACAGTAGTCGAAAGACCTTTAATATCAAAATAACAGCAACATAGCCTAATATCAAATTCCTTAGTGAATGTGATGGTGTTTAGGCGCACTGACATGGTTAACAGTTGTGTTTACGTATCAGTGCGACAACAGAACTATATTGATACCGGTAATTAAAAATAATTAGGTGTTTATGATCAATTGCGCTATCACAGGTGAGGCAAGACTCGTCGGTCGGATCGGTGGGATATTTGGAGTTTGTGCCACCGAGATAGGCTGTTAACCGGGATGTTCACATATGCGCAGGCCGTGTTATTTTTGGCATATGCCAAAACTGCCAAAATAGCTTATTTTTGGCATTTTTCAATTTTTATTTTTGGCAGTTTTGGCATCGACTTCTAAATAGATATTTTCAGACTCGAATTAGTCATAAAAACGCTTTATTTGGGTCAGTTTATCAATAGAGACCAAAAAATGTGCAGCATCAACTTATAATCAGTACCAACAAACATTAAATAGAAGAAAAAACCTAGCGATTACATAGGTTAATAATATCAAACGAAACCACAAAATGGGCAGTATCCATTCGGAATCGGTGCCAATAGGCAAAAAGAATGAGAAGCCTAACAAACACGCTCAACACCTGATTGTTACAGCTTTTGAAAAGACTTAAATTGTTTGCACTGTAACAGTGCTTCCAAACTCAGGTCAGCAAAGTTTCTCCTGAATTAATTTTTCGCCCATCGAATCTGGGAAATATCGGCTTCAACAGTAGCCGTTGAGGGAAAGAATGTTGCCAGTCCTCCACAAAAGGTTTTCAGAGCTTCAAAATTTCGGAGGGCAGAACCGCCTTCCAAGAATCATGAAAAGAGATCACTGCGCTAGTGCCATCGATCTCATCGCGGAAAGAATTTTCTTCCCGATCCTTTTCCAGGAGTTTTCTGTGTTGTCTCTCAACACATTCTATTTAGTAGCCCGACTATCATTTCTCCTTCATTCTACTGATATATTCACTTCAGGTGGCTTTAATATTACAAACTCGCATGGAAGAGTCCTGGGAAGGTTAGCTTGTTTAAGAACAATAATGCAACAAGACTGTCTGGCAAAACGAGACTGCAGCTCAGAAATAGCCGGACTGTTTGTTGTGTCACAATGTTCAACTCGATCACAATGCAAAAATCGTGGTTGAGTTTGGGGGTTCCAGATCCATGAGCAGAATACAATTTATATTTTGGTAATCAGTACAGCAGTAGCTTTCCATTGATACCCGTTGTATCAAATTTAGCGCTCGGCAAGCCGGATAAAAATGGCCATAAAATTGCCTTTGGACCAATGGAAAGTACGACGTAAACCAAATGCAGTCAGCCGTTCAATCTCGCTGTGCAAACACCATTTAGGACACCATGCTTTCTCCCCTAATAGGTGGGCTGGACCCATAGAGTAAGAAACCTGCCCTTCACACACGCTCTTCTCGCTTGTAATGCGGTCCTGTTAACACAACACCATGAAAGAAATACACTATTAGCAGGCCGTGTTATTTTGGGCATTTTCAAATTTTTATTTTTGGCAGTTTTGGCATCTGGCTCCTGAAATGCCAAAAAATAACACGGCCTGCATATGCGAAGCCAGATTATTCGAGGAAAATACGTAGCAGCATACACAAGCAACTTTATGAGTCCAGATCAAGTCAATCATATGAATTTCGCTATACTAAAAGGACGAGACAAATAATGTTTACTTTGTAGGGGGTAGTAGATTACATTCGGTCCAGTCATTCGGTGCATACATATCAGCATCGACTATAAATGTGCGCGAAATTATAGAACAACAACGGCCGTGTCGGATATTGAATGAAAGTCCTAAGCAATGAATGACTGTGAGATTCTGACGCCCTGGCCTGCAAACTGCCAAGTGCAATAGATCAACTAGTTTTGTGTCAACCATCAAATATGAATACTGGTAATTATTTTCCGAATTGCCCGTCCCCTCCATGGTTATGTACTCGGACTATCGTGGTAGAATAATGTCAACCAGGGTTCGACATTGGTAGAATATGAAACTCGAACGGAACAAATATAGACTTATTTACTCTGCCACATGAACTAAGCCTAGAAAGACCAGCAGCGATGTAATCCTACATTTTTGGAGCGCCCAACTAAGTTTTAGCTGCTTGTAATACTTACACAAGTGGGTGCGATTTAGACAATAAGTCGAATTCACAATTCCTGGAGAAACACAGCTTACGTGTTACGCTTTTAACGTTATAAAGTATGTTATATAGTTGTGAAGAGTACCTCACAATCGGCGCAATGATTATTACGGATGATGATTGTCAGTGCAGTACAGGCCAATGATATATATACATACATCACTATATATCTATACATCACTGGAGCAATTATTTTATTATCTAAAACGGAAAATCTTGCACTAAAAATAAAAATATTGACATTTGTGACATTAAAAAACAAAATGGTGACAAAATTTCGCTCCCAGGTATTTAAATTAGGCACTGTACGACATTTATAAGTTGGCTAGATAGTACCTAGTAGCTGTACGTAAATTTACGTAAATGATATGCACCGAGCATTGACTCGATATTATGCGACCGAAAGAGTATATAAACGTCTGGTTCGGAGATATTCATGAAAGGAAAATTGTTTTGGTCGGCTTTGCTCTGTGTATAAGTTTGTGGTGCATTATTGTAATTATCATCAAAGATTTAGGGTGGCAGTTATCACCTGCTACGGTGTTGTGTGTCACGCAAAACGGCGCAAAAAAATTCTTGGAAATGACACTCAAATGAATCTAATACTGGAGGGATCAAATTCAGCTACAGACGAAGATAGGACGAGGATTGATAATACATAAAACAGTGTAAAAAGAAGGTTGAGAAATGATACACTGTTTCGGGTACATTTCAACGTTCGAAAAGGGGGTTTTCTCCAGAATTCCTACCTGATTGTTTACCTATAGGTTCCACTTCGCCATCTCATCCGTGTCAGCGGTGTCTTATAAAAGCCTAGAAGTGGGTTGTACTCAGAGGTGGTCAGTAACGAAGTACTTCTACTTTTTTTTAAAGTACTCAAGTAGTTTTCCTCTACTTATGGTACTTACTCAAGTAGATATGATTTTCTCTACTTCTACTTCTACTTCGTAATATTTTATGATCTACTTACTTACTTTTCGCTATTTTCAGTTTGTCAAGTAGAAGTAGTTTAATCCTCCAATACGAAAGAGAGCCTGAGCAATCTCGGGGCTGTTTGCGCGGAGTACCAACATTGAATATTCATAAAAGTCAAGTAAAGCCCAGAAATTTTGTTGCGCTTCGCGCACAGTAGTTATGAAGTGACAAATATGTTTTAACGAAAGTATCAGTGAATATAACTTATATAACGGATTGCTTGTGGTTCCGCTCACACCGCATTGTCGCCCATATCAAATATTTCATCACAGTAAATATGGCCCAATATAATAACGTTTGAAACTACCGTTTCGCAATCTAGCATTTACCTATCCTGTCGTTTTCTAGCAACCCATGACGTGTCCCGCTAATCTGGAAAATCCAGGTTTTTGGAACGTTACACCTTTGGTCACCTTTGACGCTTTATGTACAAAAGACATGAAATATATTTTCCGCATTTTAGAAGGGGTATTTGTATTTCACTTTCAATTCCGAGTATGATACTTGAAGTATCATACATACAGAACATACATGTTGAAGCATAAAAGCAAGTATAGTAATGCCTCTATTCTCGGAAAATAAAGATGCACAATATATAAATTTTACAATCAACAATATTTGTCATTCACGTATACTAATCGCGAAAAGTGTTGAACTTGTATCCAATACAACTTGTCCGTATTGCTCTTCGCCCAAACTAGGGGCCTTAAAATATGGGGTAGGGCGCCATGCCACGATATTCTCTAAAACGGGGTCTTCTAGTAAACAAACAGTTAGTATCGCATTTTCATATCACTACTATAATTTGCATCCCATGATGCGAAAGAATGCTTATTCTGTCAAAAATTGATACTTCCTGGGTTGCATCAATACGAATCAAGCTCTCTACACCTTCCGCAAAGCTCAATTTGCAGCTTTTGACAGTCCATGCGAACGAATTAAGACTGTTTTCAAAACTACTTACTTACTTGAGTACTTTTAAAGTCGGTCAATTCTACTTCTACTTCAAGTAGTTTTAGGTGGCTTATGGAAAAAGTACTTCTACTCGTACTTGAGTAGATTTTTTCGTCGCTACTTCTACTTCTACTTGAGTAGCTTTCTTGACTACTTTGACCACCTCTGGTTGTACTCCAAGTCAGCAGCTACAGGATAAAAATAAAAAAAAATTGGCTGGTGCAAACGACAAACACCCTGAATACTACAAACAACAGCTACAACAACAACAGAGGGGCATAGAACACAATCGATTTTAAACAGATGACTCTTCAACTTGCATTGTCCAGTGGGGAGCCGAAACATGGTGGATTTGAAAAGACGATGGGAGAGCATCGGCGAAGGGGTGATGATTGATTCTCGGAATTGACGAGAGTGCGACCCGGAGTCCGAACAACAATATTGGCCTTGCCACAGGTGAATATACATCGATATGATTGCGGTCTTGGCTTCTAGTGGTGCCACTGTCGGTGCATCAGCTGCAAGAGAACATACCCACACACTAGAACTTGTTAATACACACATAATCCGGGACGCAACCTGCCCCCAAAGGAAAATGGCGAGATTGGAGTAAATTTTTAAAATGTCAGTAATACAGTCAAATTGTTATTCCTATGCAATACAAGAAGTCAGATTACAAAATTGCAGTAGATGAAGAATTGGCATTATTATTATAATATTGTTTATTCACAGTAAAACTGGTAGATACACACATAATCCGGGGAGCAACCTGCCCCCAAAGGAAAATGGCGAGATTGGAGTAAATTTTTAAAATTTCAGTAATACATTCAAATTGTTATTCCTATGCAATACACGGAGAAGTGAGATTACAGAATTGCAGCAGATGAAGAATTATTATTATATTCTTTATTCACAGTAAAACTGGTAGATACACACATAATCCGGGGAGCAACCTGCCCCCAAAGGAAAATGGCGAGATTGGAGTAAATTTTTAAAATTTCAGTAATACATTCAAATTGTTATTCCTATGCAATACACGGAGAAGTCAGATTACAGAATTGCAGCAGATGAAGAATTGGCAGAGGTAGAGATGATTGAAGATGAAGAATCGAAATTACAGAAATTATGCTGTGATTCACAAGTGTAATTTTAGTCCAGTGGTGCATTCAAGGCCTTCCGAAGAATGTGCACAGTGCCCAATAATGTGATTTTCTGGATCATGTCGAATCGAACGTTACCCGGAATTTGTTGGATATGCCTCATGAGTTTTTTGCTCACGACCCCTGTAGCACCAATGACTATCGGTACAATGTTTATTTTGCATCGCCACATTTTCTCACATTCCATTTTGAGGTCTGCGTATTTGGAGTATTTTTCTGATTCTTTTTGCAGTAGGTTGTGATCAGCTGGGACAGCCAGTTCAATGAATAAGCATTCTCTTTTCTTTTTTAGTTTGACGATTATATCCGGGCGGTTGCTCCTGATTTCGCGGTCAGTTATAACTGGTACATCCCACAGAATTTTTACTTGTTCGTTTTCTGTCACTGGTGCTGGGCTGTAATCATACCAATTTTTTGTCGCAGTGGTGTTGTTAAAATGTTTGCATAATTCAAGATGAATGTAGTGACCAATCCTATTGTGTCTCCATGTGTATTCGGTAGCTGCAAGTGCACCACAGCCGGACATGAGATGTGCTACAGTTTCATTTTGGTTGTGGCACATTCTGCATTTGCCGTCCGTGTTTTGCTTCAGAATTCTTTGGCGATAGTATTTTGTAGGAAGCGATTGGTCTTGTGCTGCGAAAATGAATCCTTCGCTTGCCGGTTTCAGGCCAGAGCTGGATAGCCAGGTCCATGAAAGCTCGTCTACGCGGGGCTGTGAAGTTAACTTCTTGTGCTGTCCATGAAGTGGCATAGACTTCCATATCGTTTCTCTCATTTTGAGTGTTGCATTTTTGTATTACTCACGCTGCTTTTGCTATTGTTGTGAGTTTGGCAACAGTGTTTTCAGCAGTGTACACGTTAGTTGTTTCCATGAAGACTTCTCTGGCGTACTTGTCGTGTCGATAGCTCAGATATTTTGTGTTGCACTGTTTGTCTTCCTGTGCAATGAGTTTGCAGTAAATGTTATCGCTGTTGTTGATGTACTGTGACAAGCTGATGATTTCTGTTTTGAACGTTTGTTCAATTTTTTGTAGTCCTCGACCACCTTTTTTCTTGGGATGTATATTCTTTGTGTATCAGGTTTGGGTGATGCATGTGGTGCATTGTCATCAGTTTTTTCGTCTTTGTGTCCTATTTTTTCGATTTCATCTTTGCGCCAGTTCACAACACCAAAGCTATCTCTCAAGACAGGCACTACAACACTGTTTATGTTTATGGCATTGATTTTGTTTTTGGAATTGAGTTCAGTTTTGAAGATTGACTTGAGCCTACTAATGTATTCTTTGTTAGACTTGATTTCATTGCAGCATGTTTAATGTTGTCGCTTTCACAGATCCCTAGATGTTTATAGTGATCTTCAGCATTCAATTCTGTTATGGTTTAACCCATTTTGAAGTTCATGTCACCCGTGCTGGTGGCTCTCCCACGTCGTATGGTAAGTTTTGAGCATCTATCCAAGCCTAATTTCCTTTTTATATCTTCCGAAAACTCATGAACAATTTTCATTTGATTATTGAGGTCCGCATCGGATTTCGCATACAGTTTCAGATCATTCATGAACAAAAGCTAATTAAGCTTTTGACCTTCAGAGTTTGTTGCTTTTTCAATCTCGTATCCTGTTACATTTTTTCTCGGCAACTCACTGAGTGGAGCTAAGCTGAAACTGAATAGAAGTGGCGAGAATGAGTCGCCTTGAAAAATACCAT
>ATSW01012074.1:0-12021 GCA_000444245.1 Botryllus schlosseri | reverse complement strand
GGGGGGGGGGGGGGGGTTTTTGAAAACAGACTGTAGTTGTTCAAAATAATCCAAGCTAACCATAACCTGACACGTAACCCATTCTAAACCTAACTGTAACTTGCTATTTTGATTTTCTTACTATTTTCAGTGGCTTGCCGCTATTTTGAAGCGGTCGCAGTTATGGCACCCGCTGTTGTGACACTCCTCTTAAATGCATCGCTGTTATGGCACCAACTATTCAGAATTCCTCGGTATTACGACACATCCTGTTCGACAATCGCTTTGGTAAATGCCTCGCAATTCTGACACACGCTGTTTTGGCACTCGCTTTTTGCTCTGATGCCATGGAGAACATAGATATGATATATAGAGTATGGATGCATGGTTCGGGAAATATTCTCTGTTTATGATTTTTGTAATAGAGTGAATTGTTACCGCGAAACTCTGAATAATATTGTATGATAACAATGTTACCAACAACAACAACAACATCAACAACAACAATAATAATGTTGTACAATTTGCAAAGAGAGACACGGTCCGTGGCTTAACACGACGGGCTTGACTGACGCCAATATAATAGCTAGATCGGACCGAAATCGTGTACCAGGGTCATTATGACGTCATTACTACATGAAGACTTTGGAAGCTTCAAATACGCAACTGTTAGTCGGCGACGACATATATTTGACATGGCTTCAAATGCAAGACTACTGACCAATCACTATTTCACAGAAATGTCGCATCCGCCAATGCGAGCTGCCCCGTCGTAAAAGCCATTTGGGCTGCTGTTATGATTTTAAGGCTTCCATGCCAAGAAGAAACTATCGAAGCTATAATACTCGTTGATTAAATAACTCTTAGTGGTACGAGGACTATAAGTTCAGTACTGGTAAAAATTGTATTGCGTTACGCGGCATCGAATCATATCCATTAATACCAGATTCTAATTCTAATATTCGAATCAAGTGCCCAGCCGTAATAATAAGTAGGAACGTTAGGAGATGTTTTAGCAGGTAAAGTCAAAGTTCAACTCAGGTAATGTTCCTGTCATTAAAGAGACTTTCACGCCATCGAGGTTTAGAAGAAGAAGAGGAAGAAGAAGAAGAACAACAACAATAGCATTTATTTTATCGGCTCTGTGATGCATAGGTTACTTTTTATTCATTGTGTTTTATTACTTATCTTAGTATGCGTCGAGAAATTGAGTGGATCATCCGAATGTGATGGACTACCGCCCGTATAGTAAGTCGTAAACTCAAAACGGCTGTTCATTTTCGTATGTACACTACACAATTTTGTGCAAATATTTATTAGCAATCATTAACTACATCTCAACCTACACAACATGTAGGTCAGGTAATATGACTACGAGTTGGATCAGTAAAACATATTAAACGCAAACGACGACGGTGGAAGGTTGTGATTCCCAGTATATCNATAACACTGGTCTACACAAAATTTCAGGTTTGGGTTTTGACAANTGATTTTGGCTAATTTTGGGGCGCTGAATCCGAAAATGACCTCAGATTTTCTCGATCACATCACGTTTTTGAGATATGAAATATCCCTAATTTTTCAAAAAAAAATCAATTTTTGACCCCCTCTGTCGTCAAAACAAGGAATTCTGATACAATAAACGCTGTTTTACCTGCATTAATCTAGCTTTAATTAGAAAACAAGCATTCTATATTGGATTCTCACAAATTTGAGTTGTTTTTAATAAAATTTTATGCTCCGGAATAAAAACATAGGCATGCAAAAGAGCAACCATAATAAAATTAAACGCTACATTATGCAGACGAACATTTCGATAGGACAGTAACAAGGTATCATCTGAATTACAGCCGAGAGTTCACACAATATGCACATAGACATTCCAATAAAGTGCAGAAATTCTTAAGACAGGGACTTGGGCAGGGCGAGATTAGAAACAGTCAAAACAAGAGCTTTCATAAAATATCAACTCTTCACTTGTAATCTTTTGAGGGACTTACTTTTACGAACAGCATCTGGAATTTGTCTTTTCTAACTCCAGCAATAGTCGGCTATTATACAAAAATCCAGGTACATGTAGCGACTATGTCCTAGTCCTTGCTCGTACCGGATTTTCACTGGTGTGGGAAATAAATGAATCCATTAATTCCACCCACCTTCAAAACGTGCCTCCATAATATTAATATATTGGCTGAAACGTTCACCCTGTTCATCACTTACTTTCCCAAGGTTTTCTCTTAACGCATCCTCATGACTATTCAAATCGTTAACTTTGATGTTCATCCCGCATCCCAAATCTTCAAAACTAAGCAGTAGCTCCCTTATGAGGTCTTTTATAATCTTCTGCTTTTCTGTTCCCCAAAAAACAGCACCGAAAGCATTCCAAGCTCTAGACTCGAATGGCAACATTGAATATATACAAGATTTTAATTCTTAGAAAATTGCCTAATTTGAGGTCCATTGAAAATCCCAGTTCTTTTTTCTCTTCACTGAGACCAGAAAAAGCTTAACAATATCCTTTAAAACACTCCCCTTCACGATCCAAAGCTTTTACACATTGTTTCATGAGACCAAGTTTGATGTCAAGAGGAGGCAAGAGGATCTTTTTGATATCAACAAACTGATCACGTATGATATTTTTGTCTCCAGGAGTCAAGGTGAGCCTTGGAGGCCACTATTCTTTGTTCCAGTGCTGATCCTTGACCCTGCTGTCCCAGTAGCATAGGAAACGTGGGTATTCGGTGTAGCCACTTTGTTGCCCCAGCAAAAAGTTCACCATTTTCAAATCTAGACATATGAGCTAGCCATGGTCATGATGCTACAACTTTTCGAGAACGGTTTTGATGTTCTGATACTATTCTTTCATTTTTCATTGCGATAAAATGTCACGCTTGTACCAGCTTTGAGAGTTGCTCTTTTGCATGCCTATTTTGCATTCCAAGGCATGAAATTTTAATAAAGACAACGCAAATTTGTTTGAATATAATATAGAATGCTTGGTCGCTAATTAAAGCTGGATTATTGCAAATAAAACAGTGTTTATTGCATCAGAATTCCTTGTTTTGAAAACAGAGGGGGTCAAAAAATGAATTTTTTGAAAAATTAAGGATATTTCATATCTCAAAAACGTGATGTGATAGAGGAAAATCTGAGGCCATTTTCGGATTCAGCGNCCCAAAATTAGCCAAAATCAGTCGTCAAAACCCAAACCTGAAAAAAAAAGTTCAGATTTGTAGACCAGTGCTATCATTCGTGATACTTGGAAAATAGGGCCAGGAAACTGTACGGACTGAGGCAAATTACTATTGTATGAATGCAAGCCATCCTATATCACTCGAGCAGAGTTGAGAAACGTGGATTAAACCGGATTGAACTCAAAACTGAACAGTGAAAACGATGTCTTGGACTCGGACTCGATTCACAAAACTATGACTTGGACTTGACCTGCGACTCACTGACTTGGACTCGGACTTGACTCGAGTTAGAACTATAAAAGTGTGATTGACTTGTGACTCAGAACCTTGTGACTTGGTTACAACCCTGGATTCTCCGAAGCACAGCAATTTAGCATATTCCTCCATATGCAAAGCTCAACACCCGAGCGTTAAATCACTGCCGTGCGAATCGAGTAATTTACCTCAAGGTATCCTGTCCAATCGTTCTAAGGTTGCAGCAAATTCTCGTGTTTTGTAATGTTTACGCTCTCGGGCTCATGCACTCCTGGATTTATCTGTAGTTGCACCAAATTTCTGTGCAGAAATCTGACGGATCGCTTGTTTCGATTTCTATACTAACACAGGAAAGTTTGACTGATTTTTACGTGATATATGGCCATTGCACCACTTTCCCTGTGGCCTAAGGTTGGGCTGACCGTCGAGTTTGTTGCATCACAACACAATAAATCTATCTACCTTACTGACAACGCCAAGGACAAGTACAAAAGTTTTGCTTACCCTGTTATGTAATAGATGATTAACCAGTCCCTGCTGTTACGCTTGTAATAATTGCCTTGCATATGAAGCAGGTATCATATTTTCATATTCTGCGGAACCTGAAAATGATTGTCTTGAAATATTTTGCCATTCTGGGTGAATTGGCATTGTAGTAAATCCACCATCATCGGAGCTGGTGGCCCTGGTTCCATCAGTGGCACACTTAGAAACGTCGGAGGTAAATCTGAGCTTCTCGTCCTCCATGTTACTGTAATTACAACGTCTCTCTAAAAAGGCCCGATCAACGACGAATTTAGGGAAGAGAATGAAAGGATGGATGAAGCCTCAAAGGAAGATCATTATCAAACACTGTTGCAGCAGACATTAGGCTGAGTTGGCTGCCAGATTGAGAGAACTTACCTTGTTGTTTCGACAGGTTCCTGGCTTGAGCAGATGAAAATGTTTGTAGCCACCCCAATTGATTGAGGCGATTATGCCAGCTACCTTTTCAGAGCCGAATCAGTGCCATTCCATCCTCAATTTCTGGTACCTTCATTCTCAATCGTCATATGTCCACAAACTTTGCGCTCAAATCGGTGATCGGTGGTTCTATTACATTTATCTGGTCAAAACACACACACATGACAAAATACGATACAACGAGAAGATGAAGGATGTCTAAATGGCCATATATGGTCTCTCAATCCATGATCTGCCCAAGCCTGATGTAACAATGTTTGGTCTTGATCTATTGGCTGTCTTTCTTTTTAGATGCTTCTCCCCTTTCTTTTGCAATTGGATTTTCATTTGACCATCACTGGTTCTTTCTCTGGGCTTTTTACTAAATATTCCATAAGAACTGCATCACTCATTTGAGTCACCGGGTGATGCTATAATCAGTTTTTTGAATTAGACTCGACCGACCTGCTGGTTCTTGATATATCGTTTCAAATGATAGGAGTTGAATGATTTCTAACGTGACGCATTCGCATGCATCTCCTGTTAATCAGTGCGCGGATTTGTTCTATACACGATAATTAATTTTGCATGTCTAATTTACCGGACGGCATTTTCTCCTTTTAGGACACAATCGCATCGCCAGCGGTACGGAGAGTGCGTCAGCATAGGAACAACAATAGTGTATTTGCTGTCGTAGGTAAGGTGGTTGATTAATATTTTAGACATTGATTGGTCGCTGATATCTGTTCTGTGACGTGGGCGTGTTATGTCACAGCGTCTCCGAGCACTTCATAAGACCTTCGGTGTGCCGTTACCAATCAGAACTGATTTGGTTTTGGTGAGACCAGGGCAAGTGCTGCTGCTATGCTAAACTTGTCATGCCCTGTGTCGATCACAGCGCGAGATGTAGTGATTTCCGTAGGTTCGCCTGTACATAGTATGCAGTGACTCTGCCTTCCGCATGAGGAACTGGTTAAATTTTGGTCTATCTTGTCTTTGTGTTGAGCCCTGAAAAGTTTCTAATGTAACATGTTTTTTTTCTTTGAAACCATTTTAGTAAACCACTGGTTGTAGCCTACATCATTGTCACTGAATTTTAAAACTGCCACATCGATCTGCTAAGCTACCAGTGCAAATATTCCAATTCTAAGCCATGACTTTGTCTTGTTTCGGCTAATTCAAGCTTTATTTAATTGAGCAAACCTGTAGGGTTTCAAAAACCTGCATTTGTAGAAGCATTTTCAGTTATGTTTCGCCAACATCTGAACCGGATTCTTCATGGTAGCTTTTAAGTAACCCGTTGGAATTATGAAATGATATTCATTCTGTATTTTGACTTTACAGGTCAGGAGAACGTGAGTATGGTTTTATTTTGCTGCTGTTCCCCCCACAGTTTATCGGTCTGTATCGTGATTTATTCAATTCCGTCAGTTTTACTTTGTACACAAGTTAGCAAATGACAAACAGTTAAATTCAGCAATCAGTGGTAGCGTGAAAAAGTCAGCGTATTATTGAAATCACGATACCTGAAAAAGCTATCTCATTGCCACTGCCACATTATCAAGTACAACATCTTTCCATGTGGACTTTGTTCAAGAGTTCATTCACAGTGGCTTAACTCATGGTTAGCAGTGTTGCTCAATAGCACTTGAGAACACTCCAGTCAAATTATTGAATCACCGCCAATTTTCGCACAGACTGAATGCCACTTGGTATGATGTCGCAACATGAAGGATGAATTTCAGTGGTGTAATAATACGGAAGCTCCAAAGTAATTACCGTACCTCACTTCTCACATAGATCTGCTGATATTTTGAGATTCAGTTGGATGCACGTATTACACAAAATGTTCGATTGGCAAATCTTTTCTGTAGTAGCAGAATATCAAGTGCAATTGAGTCCAAGTCTGTGGATATTTTGCTGCCCTCATTGAAAATTCTACCAGCACCATGTTCAATGTGGCCTTGCCTTGCTCTGACCGATTTACATTCGATGCGGACAATGCGAGATAACATTATTCCATTTCAGAGAGCTTTAAAAGTGCGCTCGCTGGGCCCGGTGATGGCCAGTGTTAACAACAACAATAATGCAGTCGATGCTGGTAAGTTGTATACGCAATACGAAACAACGCTATGTATATTGTATATTGTACGACCGTTTAGGATATATGGTGATTCTATTATTTGCTGAAATCAATTTTAGTGCATATGTGGGTTATGTGGGTACTGGTGGTACAAATAGTCGCTGCACTCTGCTCCACTACTTGAGTAGTAGCCCACTCACTGCTGATATCACTAAAGATGATTGCTTGAATCTAGAATTTCAATTATCGAAGCTGTGTGATTTAGAAATCGGTTACATTCTTACATTTTGTTGCAAGTCATTCGAAAATATCATCCCGAGGCCTATACGCAATTAGCAGTAGCCTGCTAGAAGCGCATCACCCAGCTTTAGGTGTCATTGCATATCTTGTTATGTAATAACCGACTTTCGTGTTTTTAGATCGAAGATTCACTTTTAGCGAAGGAACGCTGCCACCGTAAGAATATTTTCAAACTTTTTTGTATAGTCCACTGCTAGTGAATGCATACGTTGTATTGCTTTGTGTGCGTGTGCTCAGATCCTTCGCTTGCATACAGTAGGCTAGCTTACTCGTAGATAGTCCACTCGGTGTGATGCTTCTTGTGTTTGCGGCAATGTCCGTGTTATGATGAATGTGTACCCCCGCCGATATGAGGTATTTATTATCACGCAGCAACCATCGCGACTACATTGCTGCACTGCAAGAGTTACAACGCCGACATGAGTATGTTTGTTTATAGACTGCAAGCATGCACTGCTAGTAGTAGTTTTGAAACTTCAATCGTAGTAGTGTTTGCGACTTTGCATTGCCTGCGTAACTTTCGCCACCCCACGGTGGCATATTCCAGCTGTTGCTGATTTAGCATTGGAATTTTGAAGTCCTGTGTCGTTTTGGGATGTAGCATTTGTAATTGAAGAGACAAATACGATACACATACGACTCTGTTAGCATTTTTTATATGTAGTTCACCTTAGAGTTACCATCAAACTAAATAGGCATGAATAATAAGGATGCATTGCACTTGTCAACTGTGGCTTGTGGAAAGTCGGGAACCACTGCCTTACATAATAGTTGGTGCGATTTTATCAGTCCCAGCTATGACACTGGGTGTCATTATTACACCTATATAGCATAGCATGGTTGTCATCTTTAAAATGTTTCGACTCTCTGTGTTTTTTTCGGTTCATTTTCAGAAGTACGTATTTCTCCTTAGGATGTTGTTTATGATTGTTGCATGTTCCTGGCTTGCACAATATACTGACTGCATGGTCGTATTTCACTGTCGACAATATATTAGGTAGTTTCTATTTTTCTACAATGAATATGATCACCCACCCGTGCTATTCCAGGCTATCTTAATGGGATTTCCTCAGGTGTTAGTGGTATTTGTCTTGTTGAGTTTGCCATCCATGATTTCCTAAAATTTTCATGTGAAATGAAGAGAATTGAACAAGTTTACCTTCAATAGAGATACCAATTTTAAACACGGGTCGTACTTGTCTCGTATTTGCATTGTTGTCGTCTAATTTTGTCAAATGAGCATGTCCGGCACTGTTTTCGACTGACCAAATGGTTGTGGTGCAAAAATTCTGCCTGCTTCCCACCTTCGGAAAGTGTGGATTTCATATTTGCATGTCGCGTTCGATGTGATAACTTTTGCACACTCGTAATTTGCACCGGCACGTTTCGCACACCCATGCCGCGAGCTTGTTAATTGACCGACAGCATTTACTCACACGCTTACGATTCTGCATGGACAGCGAAATGATTGAGAAAACCGACGGAACGGAGGATTACAGTGAATCACGTAATGCTACCCAGAAAATGTCGTTGTCCGAGTTTTTGGCAGAGTAAGTTTCTTCTGAGACCGCGCCTCCTTGTCGTGATGTGCTTTGTGAGACGGGGTGGTCTCGGCTTCTATGTTAGGGTGATGAGATTGAAGCAGCTTTGATCTGGTTGACTTCAACATGCATCAGACTTGATGCCGGTAGATCGCAGTTCCTGGGATAATCTGTGGGTGTGCTCGAAGCAATTCGCGGCTGGAGTCTGGTATTCGAAATATTTGACTTTGTTAGACCGCAAAAGTATATTTCACAATATTTCTTCCTTTGGGCACTCCATGAATACTGGTTACTATCTGATCTTGTATTTCTGTGAGGAAATTAACATTAAACCTCGTTATATCCACACTCTGTATCTTGGCACTGGAAGTGCTTTGCAAATCTGCACAAACCAACGAACACGTCAAAAAAATTAAGTGATAATGGAATGATGTGGTGTTGATATAATTGTGGTGTCACGTGTCAACTTTCATGATTGCCATGTGCGATGATTATTAAAAATATTAAAATGTTTTGTAGGAGATTTACACTACTTGATGTGAGATCCCTACTATAGTTCGTAGTTTGCCTTCGAATGCATAAAACTGTTCAAATATTTTAGCAGATCATTCTGTGTTCTTATTTGTTCACATTGAAACCTGTTTTGCTACACTTTTTTGAATATTTATAGCATCTGGTTCAATTGATGTACTGTCATGCGACCCGACTAAACAACCAAGATTACTTAATACTCGTATGCCAAATCACAAATTGCTAGCCTTGATTCCTAAGGCGTATCCCTACAAAAGCAAAATAGTTTATGGTGGTGAAATGCAATCTAGAATGAAGTCTTGAGTAACTGTGTCCTGTTAATCACTGTCTGTCAATAGCACATGACTCTAACAATTTTCGACATCCATCGAGATTATGCTGGTGACCGAATTCTTCATATGAAATATTGCTGGAATATAGTGTTGGTATAAATATTAGGCCTACTATCAATATTTATTCTAAAGTTAGCACAAACAGTTGTTAGGGTGAAGGAATAATTGTTGGAGTGATTATGAATTCGATATTTTGTGTTGGCCCTAGCTATATTTCATGTTTCGTGGTGCATTATCAATTTCGTTCTGTATTGGTAATTTTTGTAATATTCATGAGTCGTTATGTTTCCAGAAATTCTAGCTGTTCTCTAGAGGCGTCATCGATAAAATTACCAAGCAGACTAGTCCGTAGCAAATTGTGCATCTCAATTTATATTGGCATGGGTGATTTTTGTTGTGCTGCGTAGTAACTGGCAAAGTAACACACAAAATGGTGTTTTGTGGTTAGTTGTAGTATGTAGCTGGAGAAATATTCAATTCAAATTCAGCGTTGTATTCTTTTCTGTAGCTGGAGAAATAACACACAAAATCTATGTTTATTATTATTTGTTGTAGTAGCCGGGGAAGTAACGAGAAAATTGTGTACTGTGATTTGATCTATGGGTTCAGCATTATGTACGCGTCTCCAATCCTAATTGTCGCTCGTTTATAATGCAGCCCCACTAATTTCGATGTCGACGAAGACTCTCCGAGCAAACGTGGCAAGCCGCCGCCACCCGTCGTGCCTCCCAAGCCGCAAATGCCACTGAAACCGGACGGACAGCCGTCGAAGAATAAAGTGTCACGGAAAATTAGCTTCCTCACGAAAATGAGAGGCAGTCAACGGCCGAAGGTTCGTATTGGGTACGGATTCGAGGACTTGTATGTACATTTGTGGCTATTGTGAAATCATTTGTTCTTCAATGCAAAACTAACATGCGTGTTCGGTTGACTTTGAAGTTGTTTGTTGCAATTAGTGTATAGGCCTAATTGTTTATGAAATGTCATATATATGCTCAGTATATTGAAGAGGAGGCATATTGACTACCATAGTGCTGATTTTTGTTCGCTCGTCAGGCCATGAGCCCTGATTTATGTGGTTCAGTTTCCGTGAACATAGGCAAATATCATCATCAACCCTGGCAATTTTTAATGCGATTTCCTCCCCTGGTTTCAAGAATATTATATTGCGGAATCGCGTTATTTTCTCTAGCCAATCTGTATGGGTTACCAGTGAATACGGCATATTTAATTCGGAGCTAGATGACTCCTAATCCTAACCTAACCCTACCATAACCGCTAACACTCACACTTAAACCGAATACACTATTATAAATAATATACCAAATGCCGAATTCGCCAAGTTCCGTATAATCACAAGTCACGTTTATTATTCGGTGAAACATTCATTTTCCTATTTAATATTTCATATTAATTTATTGCTTTCATAAGCGTCTGGTAATATATGTTGACATTGCCTGGCTAATCTCATTCTGACCGTGTTACAATTTTGCATGCTCGTTCTGGATCATGGATTTTGTCATTAATAACCCGTCCCGTTTAAATTGTGCGTAGGTAAAGAAACCGGGCGACTCCAAGAATGGGGCTTCTGGCGGAAGGACTCAGACCGTCGAAGGTAAGAAGCTCTTTTAACGCTTCTACGGTGTGGCGGGCCTGCTGGTACTGCAATCGCGTGAAGAGGATTATAGGCAGGCTTAGAGTCAGACAGAATTAAGATGCGCTCTAGTCATTACCCTTACTTTGAAAGGCAGTCGACGTTAGACGTCACATGCAGGTTCGGCAGACGGTTTCGTCTGGCCGCCTTCGTCGGATAGCAGAATAGCTGATTTCGTGTAAATGCGACCACCGTTAGCGGGCGCTGTTGTTCAACGCTACACTTACCAAGCTAGGCATTTGGTGGATATGGAAGTTGATATCAATTTGTCAGTTTATCTTTGAGTCTGTCGCCGCAATTTACAAGTTATTAGCATTGGAATAGTTTTCTCTATGTCGAAGATCTGAGAGAGATGGCGTATATAGCACCTGATTTCGTGTGGAATCTGCGTTTTCTGCATGAACGTAATCGATTACGATTACTTCAAATCGCGCAATCGCGATTACAGTTACAACTAAATTTCCCAGTAATCCGTTACAGTTATGACTGCATCGACATTTAATCACTATAAGTCGCGGATTTTGTTTATATAATAAGGATATCGCAAGGCACCATTACAAAAAGACAGCTTGTGCAATGAACACGCAATGAGCATAGCTAATACTTGGAGTGATGAATAATGATAATGATAATGAATAACGATACATCGATGAACAATGTAGTTCACAAATTCGGCGTTTCTGTCATCAATAACTTGCCACAACGCATTGTTTCTTTGTCACTTTATGCTTTAGTCCTTGTAAGACTGAAGAGTTTTGTAGTTGATTTTTTACAAAGCAATTGGTTATATATGCAAAATAAAGGAATACAATCACCAATACTTTGCATTTTTTTCAAATGAATCAATTACAATTGCAAATCACGCTTGCCCCATCCCCGATCGTGACTGACGCTTCGACCCGGCTTTTGTAGACGGGTGTGCGCTATAACTATATACGCTAACGCTATAACTAGTATCCCCTTGTCGTCATTGCGGTTAGCAACGGTCACGGCATTGCTGTCCTCACGCGATCACCTTTCTGAAAACAGTCCGATAATTGCCGGGCCGATCTCGTTGGCACCCGTGCGTAAAGTAATATTATTTCTGACGAACAAATGTAGCGTGACTAGATCGGTACATTCGGTAGCGGTCTTGAATGGAAAAGTAAGTTTTTGTTATTGTTGCCGATTGATGTTTCCGAATGGTAGGGTGATGATAATAGTCTATACG
>ATSW01012073.1:0-12742 GCA_000444245.1 Botryllus schlosseri | reverse complement strand
AAATTGCCATCTATTACATAAATAGGACTGTAGTAGCTTATACATGTTACCCCTAACTCCATAGTGAGATAATTTCTCCAAGAGTATTGATCTATCCACTGTATCAAATGCCTTTTTTAGATCTAGAAAGATGCAGATGGTGGATAGATTACTGAAAAGGTTTTTAGAGATGTTATTTATACTATCTATAACTGCATGCTGGGTTGAGTGACGCTCTCTGAAACCAAATTGTTTTCTGGATATTATGCTAAATTTCTCAACGAAGCAAGTTAGCCTTTCAAGTATTAATTTTTCTATAATTTTAGAAAAAATAGGCAAAATAGAGATTGGTCTATAATTGGTGAGATCTTTAGGATTGCCTTTCTTCAGAACAGGCGTGACTCTGGCTACTTTCAAAATATCAGAGAAGATCCCAAGCTCGAAGCATTTATTGATCAGTTTAGTGAGTATAGGTAATATTGTATATATGATCTCTTTCAGAATAAAGACTGGAATACAATCTGGGCCTGTGGCTGTATCATTCTTAAATGAGTGAACTATCACGATGACTTCATTCTCAACGACTGGCTGGACAAAGATAGAGTTCTGTTGTGGTTTATCGAGATATTTCTTGTAGTTATTGGTAGGCACATGCAGGGTTGTAACCAAGTCACATGGTTCCGAGTCACGAGTCAATCTGACTTTTGCGGTTTTGACTCGAGTCGAGTCGAGTCATTTTCAATTCATCACTGACTCGAGTCCGAGTCCAAGTCACCGTTTTAAGGGTCAAGTCCGAGTCATAGTGTTATGACTCGAGTCGAGTCCAAGTCACAGTATTGAAGTCATGTTGAACTTATGTTTTCAATCCTGCTTGGGTGATATCGAATTCCTTGCTTGCCAAACATGCTTATTTTGTCCCTATCATAGTCTTGGCACATGTTTATTTAGGCAGATAACGGACAGTTCCTGGCCTCATTTACCGATGCTACAGATAGACGAGACAGGCCGCCAATACGATAACTTTACTAATCTTAGAACTTTAAATCAAATATCTATCAGTCTGATATATCACAAATGCAAGCACTCAGTTTTTATTACTAGCACATCGACGATCGCTCACAAATAGCTTATAGAGAATTAACGAATTCACGTCTACATACTATCTGATAGAGAGCCTACGAATTCACGTCTAGATACAAGCTGGTAGAGAATCAACAAATAAACGTTTATGTAGAAGTACGGTTTTGCTTTCACATTAAATCAGGTGGTTGACCAGAAAACTGTCAACTTTCCTGCTCAGCTCCCGGAGTAGTCGCCGGAGCGTTACTTTAGTGCTGATTTACTGTTATCTTAGTCGAATTTTCCCTGCATTTACCAAAAATTCTCAAAAATGAGGGCAGAATGTTAAAAAGGAGGCTACTTCTTAAAATTGTTAGATTACCTGAAAGAACTTAAATTTGGCTCAATTCCAACCAGCAGAAAGCAATGCTAAGAGAAAATATTTTGAATTAATTACAAAGAGACTTTCGAATTTTACCGGCTACCTCGTGATATTGTTAGATTGTGTAAAAGTATGATTCATGGCAAATTTGGCTCAATTCCAACTAGAAGAAGCGAAGTTATTAGAGTGGAATATTTTATATATGAAAAAATAGTCGACTTACTACTAGTATGTAATTATATTATATGAAATCATTCCTCACTAAAAATACTCCATGTATTTTCAAATCCAATATTTTCTCCTCTCATATCATTGATTCCACTATTTAAAATTAAGCCAGATTCAGTGTTCTTTTTATGCAACGTAACAATTTTATCAAGTAGCCACCATGTAGCATAAAAAAGAAGTTATTTTTGATCGGCCCTATTGTACAAACATCACACAACATTAGCCATTCATTATTACTCACGTGCACAATGCACATATCTAACAAAACGTCAAATGGACGGAGGGTATTGTGTGTTTATACAGACAGCAGATCAAATCAATGAGTAATCTTGAAAAATACTAAAATGGAAAGGAGCTTCTCATATATGTTGAGGCGGCATGGCCTTAGAATAATCCACATCCACTGGATACACGTTCCACTGGTGCATTAGATGCAGGAATTGAAAAGCAATTTTGAACCACACTGAAGGGCATTAGATACTCATCCATTCTAGTCGCCCAAAAATACAAAGAATGATCGCCTTCAAATCTACACATGAGCTTATTAGTCTCTTCCAAGTAGGCTACTTGACCATCTGAGTCATTTCATTGGCTCTAATTGGACTTTGCTTCGATTGTTTGCTTGTATAATTGAAAAGTCTTGAGTACTATTACCTCTTCACCACGGGATTATTTTGTACAATGCATTGCTCTTTGCTACTATGTACCATTGTCTTTTGTTTTTACGGCGGCATATCTAATATCAGACGACTGCAACGAAAGCAGTGGTGACAAATAGCGATGTCGACAGAATTCGTCACATGCGTTGATCTAACCATTGTAATTCCCAAATTTCTTCACCTTCAAGTCATATAAAATAAGCCGAGTCAATGACTTGAGTCGAGTCATGCGTAATGACTCGAGTACAAGTCGAGTCAATCCAAATATTGACTCGAGTCGAGTCGAGTCATTTTCCAATTTCAAGAAAATGACTCGAGTCAAGTCGAGTCACAAAAAAATCGTGACTCGAGTCTGACTCGAGTCGAGTCATGACTCGAGTCATTACAACCCTGGGCACATGTTTGTCAGCAAGGTTTCTGCCAATATTTGCAAAGTATTGGTTGAAAGCCTTGCATATGTCAAGTTCAGATGTTACGGTTGTATTGCCTATGCTGATTTTAGTTGGAAATTTTTTTTGCTCAGTTGATTTAAAAAGTTTATTAAAGAGCCCCCATGTTTTTGTTTGATCACCTTGGTTCTTATAAAATTGATCCTTGTAATAGTTGCTCTTCGACTTTTTCTTCAATTTGGTTAATATATTTGTGTAATTTTTATACANTTCCACTTTGCTNTCNACACCGGAAAGAAAATGACTCTTGTAGAGTTTGCGTCGAGTCGCTATTGAGATTCGGATTGCAGAGGTCAGCCATGGTTTATTTGCGTATCTCATCTCCCTGCGAGTTTTTTTGCGGAGAGNTGCATGTTTTTCNATTAGGGAGTTGATGGTANTAATTAGAGATGAAAAGTTNTTNTTTATATCATCANTTTGAGTTCTACTTTCGACTTCAAGGTCATTTATTGCATCAAAAAGTTCATTCGAGAAGTTGTCCTCCGAGAGATTTCTATAGTTANGAGTGTAGGCTATTTTGTGTTTCACTCCTACTGAAGCATTCATGATTTTNCAGAAAGTTGGTAAGTGATCAGATATATCGCTTAATAATATTCCGGATTGGTGCTCGACCTGNTTGTTGGTGAATATGAGGTCAATTAGTGTCTGTGAGTTATGAGTTATTCTAGTTGGATCTTTAATTAATGAAAGACACGAGAAACATGATATTAGGTTGGACAGATCCACAGAATATTTGTTATCTGATTTAAGGAGGTCTATGTTGAAGTCTCCCAACANGTAAAAAGTTTTTTGTTGTAGGGTCAACTTCTCGAAGCAATTTTCCATTGCATCTATGAATTGAGCCATCGATTGGTGAGGGTGTCTGTAGATTGCACCTATTATGATGTTTTCTCTCTTTTTTTTATTNACNAAAGTTATTTCAATCCACAGGTCTTCACAGCCTTGAAGATTCAGGCCAAACTCTGAAGTGATATGGAATTGGACATTGTTCCTAATATAGAACCCCACTCCACCCACTACTGTGGGAGAATTTGCATTGATAAATGTATATCCATCAATATGGACGTCAAAAGGAAGGACAGTAGATAATCTCGTTTCACTTATGGCAAGTATGTCAGGATGTCTAGAAAACTCAGAAATTAACAAAGTGACTAAGCCACTGTTTTTAGGAAGTGATCTTACATTAGCATGTAGCATAGTAATATAAGGGCTATCATCAGTAGGAGCATTAAATTCTTCTATACTATAATAATTAGAGAATCCCTTAGGTAGGTCAGAGCTAGATAAATTTTTGACATAAGATAATTCCCTAGTTAGTTGCATGTTGTCAAGTGATGAAAATGGTAACTCCGAGTTTAGGCATTGGCAGCAATAATAATACTCATCAGTAGTTCCGATANGATTGAATTGCGGTGTNGTCAGTTTGGTGCACTTCAAATGAGTCCAGTAGTCACAGATATCACAGCAAATGCAAGGCTGATTTGACTTGCATGGTTTGTGGCAAGAGCCACATGGAAATAAGACGGGCATTTTCTTATCTATTGATCAAGGCTGAATTAGTGGTTACAGTTCATTCTAGGGGGATGCCATACCTTGTCAGATCATCATCACTTCTGATTGTCCAAATTTGGCTTTCGTCGTCCTTTCTCAAGTAGGATACTCCTTGCCTTGTCCATATGTATTTGAACTTGTTGGCTCTTTTGAATTTTAGGCATGCNTTGAATCTTTTTCGGTTAGTCTTCGTAAGGCTCTCATTGATGTANATTTTTTCTTTNGTTTTGTGNAGTATTGATCTGCTGTTGTAGATCATGTCACGAACTCTTCTCGAGCAAAATTTGACTATCAAGATAGGATCAGGATAGTCTTCAGTTGGTTGAGCTAGTCTATGACAAACACTTATATCGTGCTTTGTGACTGTCACATCTACTTTTTTGGCAACTGACATTACAAGATCTTCAGTACACTCCTTCTCGTGGTAGGGTATTCCTTGCAATTCAATGCATTCTCTTCTTCCATATTGCTCCAGATCGTTTATTGCTCTATTGGTCTCTCTGTTGGATGTTTGGAGGTCGTGTACAATTTTCTTCAGGTAGTTATTTTCCGATTCGACCTTCGACAGTTGCTTGCTCGTAGTATCAAGTTTACCTTTTATCTCCTCATATTTTTCGTTTAGGAATTCGGCACTCTTTTCGAGTTCTATGATTTCCTTCATGAGTTCAGAGAACTTCTGGCCATTTTGTAGTTTTTGATCATCCATCTTGTCTGAAAGTGCATCCAGCTTCGATAGTATAGTTTCGTAATCCACATTCTTTTTGGACGAGGATCTTTGTGACATTTTCTAGCATCACAGTGCAGCAGTGCATATAATGATATAAGTTATCAATACGTATATCTTAGCACAATCGCTTAACACAATCAAGCTACTTCGCTTCCGCCGCAATGATATGTGTCAGCATAAATACACACCTAACTATTTATAACATAAGAGCTGAATATGTTATGAATTATCTACCCAGGAATCAAAATACTGACCTGGTACGGATCACTCGGATTCATATATGTAGTTGCAGGACCAGGTGGAGGCTGATATCCGGGTGCATTGTACGTTGAAACTCCGATTTGGGCTGAAGATAGGATGTTGAGTCATCAGCGAAGCTTATTTTCAATCGTTGGGAGAGAGAAAGAGATTGAAGGAGGTTGAAGAAAGGAGATTTGAAAATTTACCAAGCCAGCATTAATTTATTAGGGTCAAGTAGATGCGTATCATGAAGGAGCAGATAAGCATCCTTCTGTTGACGAGCCTACGCATATGACGTACACAAGCAGCAGCACGTGAACGAAAATACCTTGCAAATTATTTCTATAACGCACAATTCACCAGCTAGTCTAGGACGATACATGTCTAACGGAATTGTGGGTATGCCGCGTACCCAAAATAACTACTGAGATGCGTGGCACACCCAGTATACATGCGTCAGGTGCCTATGACCTGTGATACGATCATGACGGTCTTTAGGTCAATCGTAACCAAAGTACTTAATTGTTCAAGCACCATAAAGTTATAAAGTGATACATGATATTCACAGAATTTGCGGAATATTTAGCATAATATACACTGTTTTGTATCAAAAGAGAAGTAAAATTTCATGTAACAGGAACATATACTTGAGCAGGTGAATGGTGGTACTAAACTCGAATAGTGCTTTCAAGTCTATATTCATTGTATTGCAGTATAAATCAAACTGTCCGTATCAAGAGTGGATGGCACAATAACATGCATAAAAACAGACATTCAAATGATAACTAATTTGGCGAAGTGTGACGAGCATTGTAATTGGATGGTAGTCTTCAAATTAATAAATTATACCGCAATGAATGTAGTCTTGAAAGCGACAGGAGAAAAATAGAATCAATTCAAATCAGCCTAATACAGATGATGTATTTCATACAGTGTGCAATATTACAAGTGGCTGAACAGCAATGATATAGATGAGGACAAGGCATCCAAACTCACAGTGCTGGATTGACGGCGGTCGCTGCGTCTCAACAGTTGTGTTCATCACAGCAGAACCCGGCCGTTCATAAACTTGCTGCGGGTTATGATTGTACATCGAATCCTGACCAACAGGTACCTAAAACACAGAACAACACACTTAACCCAAATCCATACTTACCGGAAACGATAACACACGCCATACCGGCTGATATCCGTAACCGGCATTGCTGTCGGTAACATCCGCTTCGAAATCAGGCGTGTGCGCAGTAAAGCCGATGTTACTGTCATCCCCGGAAGGGGTAGAAGATATTGTCGAAGGAGTGTCAGAAGTCGTGACGCCAGACGACGGCATAAGTGCACGAGGCTGAATCGACCCCGTCTTGCAGACAAAAAAACAGGTCAAAAATAGTTAAATTATGCAATAAGTTACTAGAGATGGGCACAAAGATTAGAGTATATAAATTCGAATAGTGTATTAATTATGATTTTTCAAGTGGGTAGTGGGAGACGAGGATTGTAATTCTTAGTCACAGTGGTTGCATGATTTCATTACTACAATATATAGACTTGAATCTGTACTCTGTACAGTCGTTACTTGATTGAAGGGACACTCCGCTCTGAATATGATCTAACCGTATATTTAGTTGAACATGGAAACATATGGTAGGAGACCTTCTCAGAAAGCGTCCTATCAAGTCCCGTCAATCTATGGCGTATCGATATCAAACGTCAGCATTTCGCAGATCATCTGACAGGCATTTTATCACGTTCTCGACAGGATTAATCAGTCACTCAGAGAACGAAATTTAAATAGTTGCCGGCCGATGTCATGAAGGAATTTTGGACAGCGGTCGGCTGATATGACCATAAATTTGGTGAATGCGACAGTAGCAAGTTAGCCGCCATACCTGCATCGCTTGAAGTACGCCCCTCAGAGCTTCCAGCCACCGTAAGTTCCCGGCCTGGCTGACGCCGGCCGCGATTTGCGGGTCGTGGTGCCGCAGCTGGTCCGACAGGTTCACCACTTGATTGGCCAGAGTTTCGGAATAGTTTTTCGGCCCGTTGCAGATCGACTTTGCGATTCTTTCACAGTAATGGAAGGCCTGCGACAACGGAATGAAAATGAGAAACGACAAAGCACCAGAGAATGTGGATATTTAAGAAGACCACCGGATCTTGCCTTTGAGAGGAAAATTGAGTCCACACGATAAGAGTAGAATGCCCTAACCCACGTACTAATACAGACAAAAAGTTTTCGGTTCATTACACAGTCACTATACATTTTGTGTTGATATACTTTGAGAGACGGATATATGTTATGACAGATTCACATTTTGGCAAGTATTCTAGACATAGACAACCAGTGAAAACAATTCTACAAGGCAATTCCTCTTCCAAATCATCCTACATAGTTGTGGTGCCATATACGCTTATAACTTTATCGTCCTCGTGGTACATGCGATTAAATGTGTGCTCACATATTGCGTTCGATTAGTGTCACTGAACAATTAGTCTATTCGTTCTTTGACAGATTGTTTGATTGGTTAGAAAACCTCAAGTTGTGAAACAATGACCATCTGCGGAGAGCGTTGGTGGCGATTTGTCAATAGCACGCACCTTGTACGAACGCGAACGACGTGACCTCATGTTCATAAATAAGACTTTCGCGCACAGAGAGGGCCTATAATTATCAGATTTTCAAAACAGCTTGCCATAGTACATAGCGTCCTCATTGACTCCCACGTGGAACTGAGACTGTTAACGCCGCTGTCCAGGTGTGTGTTTGAGTAACTGTTACTTCACGACAAAGGTACGCAAATGAAGAATTTGAACATGACTAAGAAAACCAACCACCAACAAGCTTCAATTCCCTAAAAGTTGACGTGGTCCTCACCTGAGCGATAAGACCGTATTCGGCGAGCTTGCAAGCGTACAGGAATTTGTACACTTGAAGGCTCGGGAGACTCATCGAAGACGAAGTGCTCTTCTGTTGTTTCCCGAGCGATATTGCGTACTCGTAGATTTCCGTTCGTCGTATCGATTCCCAGTTGGCGAATTCATTGAAAGAGAGCCTGCGAAAACGGAACAGTTTAAGCTCGCGTCGCGTTAAAGAAAACTCCGGTGTCATAGCAGACGCGGGAATAATTTTGAAGTGTTTTCATCCTAAGCTCGGGTCACAAGGTTTTGAGTCACGAGTCAATCTCACTTTTATAGTTTTGACTCGAGTCAAGTCGAGACATTTTCAATTCACCACCGAGTCAAGTCCGAGTCATACCGTTATGACTCGAGTCCAAGTCATTATGTTTGAAGTTCAGTTTCGATTTAAAATCTTGTTGAACCCACTTTTTACAACTCTGCATGGTGATATCGAATGTTTTGCATTTATAATATACTGATTTTCCTCACGTTTTATCAGGTCGCATTTTCGAATATCAATACTAATAGATGAAATACCAAGACTGTGGCAATTCAACTACTCTTCGAAATTACAATGAAATGTTTGGTCTCGCTCGGCCATCCGAGCCTCGAGTCAAATGACTTCGTCCGAGTCATGCACACTGACTTGAGTAAAAGTCGAGTCAATACACAGATTGACTCAAGTCGAGAGTCATTTTCTGTATTTTGAGAAAACGACTCGAGTCATTACAGCATTGGCTCAGGGTAAGAAATCATAACTTCACAACTCTACGATAAAAACCAAATCATTACAATTGCAGTTGGTGACTTTTTTGTCACTTGCAATTAGCGGCAGACAAAAAAAATCAACATTGCTTCTCAATTGCGACTAGAAGTAGCATTTCAAGACATGAAAAAACTACTTCAAGTGTAAGAAGACAATGAAGGATCTGAGAAGTACCAAAGTGAGTGGGGTTACAAGTAGATTTGGCCGTGAGGTCGCTACTTTGGAAATTGCAAGATGCATCCATGTGACTAACGCAAAATAACTGTGGCATTACAAATAGACAGAATCTTATAAAATATATCTAGTAAGAAAGGGTGACCTTCCACAAAATGGAGCCTGGGAAATGAGGACTGATAACATTTAAATCTGCAAGCCCACCCTGCCAAAGAGACAAAATGCTCACGTGTGATTTCCTCCGAGCAGCACCATCTTGCTGCTAGTCCTGCCATAGTATCCGAGAGGCGTCGACGACATCAGATAGCAGAAATGGGCGGCGTGCAGCAGGCCGCGCCCCGACAGGGTGTCGCCCATCGTCAGCACGGCCCTCATGTCGAGCGACGGGTTCGGGGTGGGGTTTGAGAGGATCATGGCCAGGTGCGGCCGCCAATCGCCCCAACCGTCTTCGGACACACACTGCAAAACATGTACAAAAGTTAAAAAGTTTTTTGTCACGACTTGAAAGAACTGCAACTATTTGCTATAGCATAGCATACTGCCAAATTCGCGCAAAATGTACTGTACAAATTCAACAAACTTTGTTCAACTTCTCAGCTTTTACGTATATCTGGTCTGTAATGAGTTGTGGGACTACTTTTAAACCATGAGCTCTATACTGCGACACGATGCAGAATGATTCCAAATTTGTGAATCAATTTAAATTGTTTTGTTGCTCTGATTAATGGACAAGCGTCAAACTTTCTGTATTCTATGATTGAAATATAAAATTGTAATATATTTGGCGGACCGACAAGATATTGCGCTCAACAGAAATTATGATAGCTATTGCCAGCAATTCTCATCGACAGGAGACTTCAACAAATAGGCTAAATGACTAATCATCAGTTAAAACGAATCAACATCACTCACGGTTGCGGCAGCAGGTTGCCTTCCGGACATGAGCTGATAAACGGTCTGAAGAGGATCGTTTATCGGCAAAGAGTTGGCGAAACGTAGCATGACTTGCGCGTGCGTTCGATTGTCCGTCTTGCTGGCCAACAGCAGCGCGTGGCCCCACAGTCCGGACTTCATCGCCCATTCGAGGGCGTCCTGAGAACAAATGGACCAATACAGTGCAGGAAACTATTTCCGATGACCAGCGCTGTCAACTCACGCACCTAATTGAATCATTGAATTACGAATTATGAATTATGACTCTACTCTGCTATGTGTCTACTAATTTGTACCCGATTTCAGAGCACTTGAGTAGGTCTTTCACAACTTCACTACAGGGTTGCAATGACTCTAGTCGCATGTTTTTGATGACTCGAATCGACGAGAGTAATTTTTCCAAATGCACAAAATGACTCGACTCGAGTCAATTTTTGTATTTATTCGACTCGTACTCGAGTCATTGTGCACAACTCAGACTAGACTAGGACGGCCAAGACAGACATTTCATTGTAACTTCGAAGTACAGTAAAGTTACCACATTATTGGTATTTCGTCTATTAGAACTGATACTTGGAAAATAGGGCCAGAAACTATTAGGACTGAGGAAAGTTAGTATATTATGAATGCGTGCCATTCTATATCCCTCCAAGAGTTGAAAAAAGTGGTTTGAACTGAAAACACTATGACTCGGTGTCGACCCTCGGCAGCTGGGCAAAATAGCTCCTGTATCATGTTGACAGACTATATTTTTGATAATTGCTCTACTCGTAATGTCATCATTAGTCATTTTGCATTGTCGCTAAGGTCCAACTTGAAATTTTGAAAGTAACCCCCTCCAATTTACCACTGAAAGACACCTTGACCAAATGAGTACTTTTCCGACAACTCATTTTATAATACTACTTGAGGCAGCTTTAGCAGGTCTTAGAAATTAGTAGTTGTACATGTAATCGAGTTAATTAACCACATTACTTCTTCTTCAATTTGAATAGTAATGCTAACAACTTTGATCATCTTGTCATATAATAAAAGCCTAAGGTACATTATCTTATAAAGGTCATCCCGATCAGTGCGCAATGTGCATGCGCATACAAGTGCTAGCTTGCGAGCGTTACTAACCTTTTTCCGGCCATGTAAAAGCAGATCCCTGAACCTAAAACAATTCTTTTCCAAGACGCCGGAAACGTCGACGCTAACGTTTGAAACCACCGATTTGGTTTCGGCCTGCTCGACAACCGGCGATGAACTGGCGCAAGGCTCGTCTGAACAACGAGAAAACAATAATTTTGCCTCACTGTGCGGTTTATGATACGAAAAGTGTTAAAACGAGACGCAGTCCTCCAAGTTTTATCCAATACACGATTGTTACAAGGCAACTTATCCTTGCATTTTATGCTGATACCGCTACAGGGCATCTCAGGGCGATAAAAACAGTTGGGTGCTACTGATTCATTGTGCTTGTGTCCCCCGTTAAATTTGTAAGAATAAACCAACATTTTATATTACTGTTGCACAAGGAGGTGGGTGTTCCAATTTCTCAGAGAAATTAAGAAACCTTCATCCTCGATCAATATCACGCAACCAAAAAGCACAAACTCGATTTGTGGGTCTATCAAATCCGGCGTGGCGCGTGATTCAGCAGAATCATATCATCACACCTGAAACGGAGCTTGGCGTGGCCCTTCCGTATTGCGTTTGACGCTGCTTGATGGAATCCAGGGGCGATTGTAGAAGCGCAAAGTCTCCCGAATGATCCCTTGTCAACAGCTCGGCAATGTCGGTGCCAAGGACGGACTGAAACAATAACCCCCCAGTTGAAACAACTCAATTAAATCTGGGAAATCATCACCAAGGTTTCATCATTATAGCTTGCGTACAGGGCAATAAGATTTATTTTATCCCCAGCATTAAAAAATCAACAAAATTTCCCAGATTTGCGGTAAACGGATTAAGTTCAATAAATGGAAATACCATAATTTTACAGTAAGACAAGTGTGCCTCGTTGGCAACTTCTCGATTTCAACATAATATCTAAGTCTCACCCCGTTCTGCCGGACTAGCAACGCCAGAAACTCCCAAATGAGAGTGGTGGACTGGCGATCCATCAGACTCGAGTCTTTCATGCTATCGACGGCTAAGTTGCTCGTATACTGGAGCACGTCGTTTTTGTGAGTCTCCTCCCTGCGAGTAGAGTTAAAAGTCAGCGCCTGGCAAATCACACAACCGTAGATATTAGTCTCTCCTGTAGGGTTTACCACGTTTTCAATTCAATACACTCGTATAGTTGGTCAGCGGTGACACCAGTAGTGATCGCAAACCAGACGTCCAGAACCCGGCCACTAGGGAGCAAAACCACGCACCAGAGACCACTGCTCCGCTGCGGTCACCCAAATCCCAACATGGGACAATCCAAAAGATACTCTCTCATACTAGTATAGTTGGAAGGTGCAGTTAATCGCATGGTGATTTTAGAGATCATTTTATTCAACTGGTACAATTGTGTCAGGTCTGGATTGGTAGGTTGTTTTGTAAGGTTGAATGCAGGGTTGTAACCAAGTCACAAGGTTACGAGTGACAAGTCAATTTCACTTTCAGAGTTTTCGACTCGAGTCAAGTCCGTGTCACAGCGTTAAGACTCAAGTACGAGTCCATATCATGGAGTTCACTGTTCAACTCACTTCCATGACACTCTTGGAT